>ML811867.1:0-41957 GCA_009831015.1 Picea engelmannii | reverse complement strand
AAGAGGGGACATGCTAAAAAAAAGACCACGATGGCTGAAGAAAGGTGGTGGAAGGCACCTGGAAAGGTGGCGTTAACTTCCGCCGAAACCAATACCGTATTTGGACTTCACTAGCCCGGAGAACCAAGAGTGGCTCGTTGGCCTCGAATTAAATGACTCATCAAGATTGGTAGGTAAAGGGCTCCTCATGAGTAATGAGGGATGGGGGTGAACCGCCCATCTGTAGAGTCCTCAGACCTGACCACTGCGAGGAAAATTGTGCCACACGCAACCTCGCCGAACAGAGAAAAGGCAGGAAGTGTGGGCGATCAGGGGCAGACGCGAGGGAAAGAGAAAGAGGAACTCTAGAAAAACACAGAGTGAGTGATAGCAGAGAAGGAGGAGAGTAACCTTCGTTCTTGGTCCGAAACTCCAAAAAGGTGGGAAGTTCTGTTGTGGGACCCGCGTTGACGACGTGTTGGAATTTTGGCATTTCGACATATCGGCGGATAGGAGGTCGAGACTTTTGTCCCGAAAGTCCCAAAGTCACGAGTTGCAATAAGGAGTAGTGAGGAGTTCGGGATCTCATCACTTCGGGTGTCGGGATACAAAGGAGGTAGCGCTTCGGGAAGCGAAGTCGCGAAGTGTCGAAGCTGGGGATGAGGGACACGTGGTAGAACCACAAGGTGGGCCTGTGCGATAGATAGGTGGACATGTGTCACCTAGTGAAAGGAGTCAACACCCATTGACCTCTCGTGTCTCGGGGATTCACGAGATAAGGGAATGAGAGTTAAACCCTTCAACTTGCAAAGTCGTGAATAGCGAGAACGTGAGAGGGAAAGCTAATATCGCTTCTCGGGGTTTCGTGAAGGGAAGGCGCCAAGGTTGGGCGCCTAGAATTTGCGAGTGGCGAAGTCGCGAGAAGATCAGGACCGTCCATCTAAGGAGGATGGGTGGCAAAAATCTAGGGATCTCGCAAACTCGAAGGTTCGTAAGATGAGAGCCCAGGAGTTGGGTGCTCCAAGTCACGAGTGGAGAAATTGTGAGGAGCAAGGATAGTCGTTGGATCCGGGTCAAGGGAGGATCGTTGGATCAGGAGCTTCATCACGCGCATTGCGCCTTCGGAGGTTCGGAGGTTGAGAGAACCTCTTCTCGACATCAAAAGTCACGAAGTGCCGAGAGCCGAGGCACGAGTGTGGACACGTGGCAGAACCACAAGGTGGGGCCAGCATGGTTGATAGGCGGACACACGTCGTCTGGGGAGAAGGATTCAACACTCCGTTGACTTCTCATGTCCCGAATATTCACGGGATAAGAGCACAGAGGTTCAACCCTTCGACTTGCGAAGTCGCGAGTTGCGACAGGAGCTAGTGTTTAGCCTAGCCGGTGGTCACGCATGGAGGTCACTGACAGAAGGGAGCTATACCCATTTCATTATCTCGGGTATCGTGAGATTGGAAAGGAGGAGTCGAGAGTCTCAACTCACAAACTCGTGAGATTGCGAGCTGCGACAAGTACCTTTTGGGGTTAGGCCTTGGTCATAGCGCTCTGGTCGCTCGAAGAGGGTGGAGCTCGCGCCTAGTGCTACTCACACAGGGGAGCTTCCGAAAGGACCTGTGGATCGATTGGAAGAAGATTTCAGTGGGAAATCAAAAGAGGTTTCTTCGGCTCATAAAAGAAACTGATCGATCCTTAAGATCGGGAGGTTGCACAGAGAATCTGTCGAGGCAGAGGTGGCGTCTGCAGCCTATGCTAAGCCCCGTAGGGTTTCAGGGATTCTGTCCCTCGAGAAAAGGCGAAAAATCTACTACGCCACAACGGGGGTGTGTGATAGAAATGCGAAGGGAAGTGAGGGCCATAACTAACTTCAGTAAGTGAATTGAGTTTAAATGTGAGTAGAGGGAAGACTTAGTAAGAAAGGTGGAAAATACCGCTATTGGCATCAGGCCTTCAAGTAGCTTGGAGAAGAAAAACTCAGACTCAATATCACTCTTAAGATCAATATTCAGACACTGAAATATGTCCAAACAAGACAGTCACAACAACACAATGATCAAACCTACATCACCATGCAGCTACAACAACTCGACTGGATCCTCCATGTTCGATCCATTCAATGTAAGAGGGAAAAAGATCACAAGGAAGCTTACTAAAATTGGTCACGATACCGCTACAATCGAACCTACATTACAACAACATAACAACCCTCGACTGGATCCTCCATGCCCGAGTGTTTTAGCACATTTTTTACAAAGAGATGAAAAGAGGTTGACTTCTATTAATCTGAAAGTCTCAAATCCGATACATAACCAGAGAACAGTTTTGGCATCAAAACATTACAAAATAGGGATCTCTTCTCAACCAGTTGACAACCTTAACAAAATATCAAAACTACCTATTTATACTTAAAATTGCTCACGACCACCATGAACACGATCGGCCCCCCTACATTCAAGGCTTTCCATCTGTGTCTTCTCTATCAGACTGCACATGTATTCTTTGTTCATATGCGAGCTCAGATCAGTATGGTCTTGCAAGAAAATCCGTCCACAAGGGAACTTTGGGCTAAATGTTTTCCCCCATGGTCGGGCCTTCCATGCCTTCCATTTATGGAGTGAGTCGAGGTTTCAACCACCAGCTCTACCCTCCATTAACATCTTTTCCTCAGAGATTGAATGAAAGTTAATGCTCAAGGGGTAGCTCCCCTTCCTGTGGATCCTTCTTCAATGTGACCTAGGACCATGACTCTACGTGAATGTGTGTTTACGAGCGCGGCCAAGGGTGGTTCGAAAGAAAACCGCTTTTCCCCCCGCAATTTACCATGAACCGCCACGCGTCCGTTTCTCAAAACAGTAGTTCCAATTGCGGCCTGCCCTTAAAATTTTAAAACTCATGCACCTTCTGACCCTACAATGGAGTGTGACCATCGATCTTATGGTCTGAGATGAGGCTTCCTGATCAATGGCCTGGCTCTGGCATTCGTTAGATCGACAGATCGTATTTTCCTTTTTGAATCGACGATTGAGATCTACTTCTTGATTCAGGATTCAAACGTTTCAAAACTCAAACCTCCTTTGTCTTCTTCTTCTTTTATCAGGAGCGAAGGATTTGGTGACGCGTGGCTCCTATCGATCGACGACTGAGACACTTTTTTGGGTCTCTGGGCTCCAGGAAAATCAAATATCAAATCTCGCTTACCTTCTGTGTTTTTGACCTGGAGTTGTCGATCCATTGACGCACGTCCGCTTCAATCAATGGCTCTGCTCCTGCTTCAGGACTTTGACCCCTTCAACCAGATCGATGGCCCTTCTGCTCCCTTCTCGATCAATGATCGAGAGCTACTTCGAGTCTTCGGGATTTTTGCTCTGGCGGTATAGTTTACGCAATTTTGGACTCCTGAAATCCCATGAGCCACTAATCCAATCTTTACAGGGGATCTCCACCATTGAAAATTGAGTCTACATGCTTGAAAGATTAAAACTTCATGTTGCTTGTGTCTCAAGCCCGAAATGGACTGGTATGAAAGCAGTGCTTTGACGCTTCATGTGAAAACCATGAACTCGGATGACCTGTTGCCTCTTAACAACTATATGTGATAACATTTGGCTCCACAGGGGATGTCATGCTCTCTATGAGCTTCCAACAATGCACAATTTCAGTGCCTTAGTTGTTGGGATATGGAGTCATGCTCAAAAAACATCCTGCTAAGAAATAAAAGACGACAAGCATACTCTCCTAAAAACGAAAACAAAACACATGGGCTCCAGGAGGAGCTTATTTATGTACATTCCTAGACTAATCGATTTTTACAAAGATCTAGGTGAAAGTAAACTTCCACCATAGCCATTCAAGCAACTTCCTAGTTGCAAACGTGTTTACTCTGTCACTGCTTAAATAAAAACAATGTAACTGTGACAACAAAATGATTATGTTTTTCATCTCTCCTCCTAGTGCTAAAGTCAAAATAAAGATGAGAGGATCCAAGACATGAAGTAAATGCAACTCCACGTACTCTCTTACAGTTTCATAGAGCAAGTGACAAAATCCACTAGGTTGGTGACAGAAAACGTGTTTTGTCTTACAGTTGCTCACACATGGTTGAATGTCTCTGGCAAGCACGGGTGAGTGAACGGCTGATGCAGGATGACTGATCCCAGGTGATAGTTTATCTTTTGCAGGCTCTAGGCAGGATATGAACTGCACATTTGGTTCTCCCTCTTCTTCTTCATGACTCTCCCAAGGATCGAAATCATAATCATCATAAAAAGGAACCATGAGAAAGCTCTGCTCTTTGTCTTTTGTAGGCACAGAATGGCAGATTTCCACACAATGTTTTTCCTCAATGTATAAAGGAAAAGGCTCTGTGGTATGCTCTTGGAAATCCTCAAAATATGAAACATACGATTCCATGTATATAGCCATAGGATCATGAATCATGTGACAGAATCTTGGTTGCTTTAGAAGACCAGGCTACGCCTCTGTAAATGCCACTCTGCTTGTAAATAAAAGACTTCCCTATTCTTTTGAAAACAACTCTTGATCATCAACAGTTCCAGTCTCTTCTTCATAATAATGATCATAAGATAATGGTGCAGTAGGATTTAAAATGTCATAACTATGATCAGCCAATAATGTATAGTTATCTATGCAATCAACCACTGCTACATGCTCAAAATGTTATGGAAACTTATCATAAGATGGATATGTATTCCTACCCATAGAATCTGCAAATATGGAAGGATTTGTTTCCAAATGTGAGTCACACCCACCTCCTTGTTGTTGTTCTAGATCTGATTCATACTCACTATCTTCATGCTCAGAATCTTAAACATATTGGCAGTGTCCTTTCTTCTGCACATGCAACTCTTTAAGATATGATTGCATACAAACTCCTTTGCTAGCCTTGATGTTCTCTTCGACTTCTTCAACATCTTCAAACACGCGTCTTAACGATGAATATTTCCTCTCTCTTAGGAGAAGGACCAGATCTGGATGTCGAGCCATGACATAGTACACCATGGCAACAGTCTATGTGGGTATGATCTCCATAGGCATACTATGATAAACACTGTAAAACCTCATGTTGAAGACAACCAAGGCTTCCTCTTCCCCTCTCCTCAAGGCATTAAACTCAAACCATTGTTGATCAAGGGACTTGTTCTCACCCCAACACTTTAAAAATGCATGGCATAGCTCAGTCCGGGAGCCAATAGAACCGGCTTCCAGACATCTAAACCACACAACAACATCTCCAAACAAGGATTGTGAGAACAACCTCATGATAACATAGTCATGAACAATCTCAAACTGGTCAACAAAGTTCTCAAAGGCCCCCAAGTGCCTCTCGGTTGTAACATGATCCTCTCCAGAAAATTGAGGAAGATACTCAAAGGAATAATGAGGATAAGGATGAAGGTCATGTGGCAGCCTTAAAGGTTTAAACAACTTATTTCTTATTTTAATTTGAAAAGTAGTGGGTTGATCATGAGGATTAATGAGTTTATGGCAAGGCTCGGTAGGAATAACAGTGGGTAACAGGATTTGAGAAGACTATGAATTATTTTCAACCTCCTCAAGGATACAAGGGTGATCAATTTCAAGAGGATATGCAATGCAGATCTCACTTTTATGAATAGGCAGAGGTGAAGACATGAGATCGGTATCCACAACACAAGAAGAGGGCATGTTTTCTTCTTCCAAGGATGGATAAATAAATGAAGGCCTATTATCATTTGAATAGACAAAGCATAGGATAATACTCTTTATATGTGAAGGGGGAGAGAGAAATGAGTTGATAAACAAGAACATCATTTCAAGAATAAAGCTCATAAACTGATACCTGGTCTTCCCCTTCTGTATGGTCATCTTTTTGTCAACAAGATCCTCCCTAGTGGAGTCTTTGATTGTGGAGTTGTCAGGTGCAAGTTTCAATCTTCAGTGGTTCTGATGTATGATGCACCGTCAGAATCAAAAGCTTGTTGTCATTCTATCCCAAGGAAAAGTCTTCAATTCGTTCCCTGACAACGACACCATGAATGTTAGCACTGAAAGTCACCCTCAGATTGTGGGAGGATAAGCCCAGTACCATCAGAGTTTTTGGTGGATGTTGGTTTTATATGAGTGGAGTTCAATGGACAAAACTCAATATATGAATGATGTTCAACATAGACTGGACAAGAAATGCATAGGGAAGTGAGGCCACAACTAACTTCATTCGGTGAATTGAGTTTAAGTGTGAGCAGAGGGAAGACTTAGTAAGAAAGGTGGACAAGACTGTTATTGGCATCAAGCCTTCAAGGAGCTTGGAGAAGAAAAACTCAGACTCAAGATCACTCTTAATCTCAATCTTCAGACACTTAAATATGTCCAAACAACACAGTCACAACAACACAATGATCAAACCTACATCACCATGTAGCTACAACAACTCGACTGGATCCTCCATGCCTGAGCCATTCAGTGTAAGAGGGAAAAATATCACATGGAAGATGACTAAAACTGGTCACGATACCGCTACATTCAAACCTACATTACAACATCATAACAACCCTCTATTGGATCCTCCATGCCTGAGTGTTTTAGCATAGTTTTTACAAGGAGATGAAAATAGGTTGACTTCTATTAATCTGAAAGTCTCAAATCCGATACATAACCAGAGAATAGTTATAGCATCAAAACATTACAAAATAGGGAGCTCTGCTCAACCAATTGACGACCTTAACAAAATATCAAAACTACCTATTTATACTTAAAACTGCTCACGACCACCAGGAACACAATCGGGGCCCCTGCATTCAAGTCTTTTCGTCTATGTCTTCTTAGTCAGACTATGCATGTATTACTCTATCAGACGCGAGCTCAAATCAGTATGGGCTTGCAGGAAAATCTATCCATAGGGGAACTTTGGGCTGACATTCTGCCCCCATGGTCGGGCTTTCCATGCCTTCCATTTATGGAGTGAGACGAGGTTTCAACCACCATCTCTACCCTATATTAACTGCTTTTCCTCAGAGATTGAATGAGAGTTAATGCTCAAGGGGTAGCTCCCCTTCCTTTGGATCCTTCTTTAATGTGACCTAGGGCCATGACTCTACGTGAATGCGCATTTAAGGGCGCGTCCAAGGGTGGTTTGAAAGCAAACCTCTTTTGCCCCACCATTTACCATGAACCACCATGTATCCCTTTCTCAAAACAATGGTTCCAATTACGGCCCGCCCTTAAAATTTTAAAACTCGCGCACCTTTCGACCCCGCAATGGAGCATGGCCATTGATCTTATGGTCTGAGATGAGGCTTCATGATCAACGGCCCAGCTCTGGTGTTCTTCAGATCAACAGATCGGATTTTCCTTTTTCGAATCGACGGTTGAGATCTTCTTTGTGATTCGGGCTTCAAAATTTTCAAACCTCAAACCTCCTTTGTCTTCTACTACTTTTATCCAGAGCGAAGGATCTGGTGATGCATGGCTCCTACTGATCGATGGCTGAGACACTTTTTCGGGTCTCTGGGCTCCGGGAAAATCAAATATCAAATCTCGCTTACCTTCTGTGTTTTTTACTCGGAGTTGTCGATCTATTGACACGTGCCTGCTTCAATCAACGACTCTGCTCCTTCTTCAGGACTTTGACCCCTTCAACCAGATCGATGACCCTTTTGCTCCCTTCTCGATCAACGATCGAGAGCTACTTCGGGTCTTCGGTCTTGTTTCTCTGGCGCTATATTTCGCGCATTTTTTGACTCCCGGAAGCCCGTGAGTCGCTAATCCAATCTTCACAGGGGATCTCCACCATTTAAAATTGAGCCCACCTGCTTGAAATATTAAGATTTCTTGTTGCTTGCGCCTCAAGCCCAAAATGGACTGGTATGAAAGTAACGCTTTGACACTTCCTGTGCAAACCATGAACTCAGACAACCTGCTACCTCTTGACAACTATATGTGATAACATGATGTATGACAGTAAATCCCTTCAACACCTAGGAAAACTCATAATGCACTTGTTAGGACCATACGAAGTAAAAACTGTCACAGATGGGGGAGCTATGCAGTCGAATGACTTAGGAGGCACATAACTCAAAGGTATGATCAATGGGAGCCGACTGAAGTTGTACAAGGACAGTCAACCACCCGCAACTTGAAAGTCACCGCACAATAAACAAACAAAAAATAAGATATATTGCAGGACATTAAAAGGTAACAATAGAGGCATAGTGTGCTAAAAGTATAAGGAGCACGCACACTCGACAATACTATCCTGATGGAGACAAGGCCAACGGTCACTACAAAGCAGGAACAAGCGGGAAAGGAGGATACGGAAAAAGAAGCACCAATTGACGGTGACTATCGGAATTGAATGCCAGAAACGACTAAAGGGACGTCGCATTAATCTCGCCAACTAGTGACGGAAAGGGAAATCAATGGCAAGTATGAAGGAACTGGTGGTTCAATTAAAGCATAATCACGGTAACGTCTCCTACAAGCTTCACATGAAGCTAATACAAAGCAAGGACGCGGGAGAAGAAAGGTTATTGAGAAATCGGGAAAGGCATAGAGTGATAGAGCATACGAAGCAGAGAGTAAAGGTTTTAGAGGTTGCAAAGGCCACTGAGCTCAGAGAATGACAACTTTACCAGCATGGCACCACCCAAACAGAGAGAACCGATCCAGACTGCCAGACGACCCCGAAGTATTACTAGATCACAATCGCAACCACAGGGAAGCGAAAAACAACCATCTCAGCCCCCAGAAGTCATGAATATGGATGAAATCTCGTCGCCAGATAAAACACTAGGAATCCCCACATCCATTGTGGAGGAAACTTAGTAGAAATCACTAGCGGGTATGGACATTGATATGTCGAAAGAGGGACTGGGAAAACAGGATGAGGACATAGGCAACCAAGTGAAACCCAAAAACCCTATAGAAGCCCCAAGAGTCAATGGGATGGCTCCAAACCAAGAAGAAACAACCGCGCCAGAAAGATCTTAGACAACTGCGTTAGAACCACCACAAGAGGGAGTAATGGAAGATGTCATTGGTCGACCAAAGGAGTATGTCGAAGAACGAATAATGGAGGTTGGAACCTCGAGTCAGCCACCACAGCGAAAAGGCAAGGAGACGGTATGTAATATCCCTAGGCCGTGCCCAATTGTAATCTAGATGAAAATGAAACTTAAGCTGGTGGGTTGTTTTGATATTATTTTGTATGCACATTTCATGACATAGTGTGCGCATGTACTGCGCAGTAAAATGAGGAAGTTTGCAAATTCCAGGATACCGCACGCAGCATCTTAAGTGCGTGCGATTGTGAGGCCAGCGAGCCTTTGTGTATATGTTTTGTTTTATAGGCTAGTGAGCCAAGTTATTATAAGCTAGGATGCTTATGTTTTGATTAGGCTGGAGAGCCTAGATGTTAGAGGTCAGTGCGCCTATTCTTGTACATGTCTCATAATTAATATAAAATACATTGTTGCGCGCAGACCGACCACGATAAAAGAGATGGGGGACTAAACTCCACTGGTTAGGGAAAGGGAGGGTCTAAGTTAAGGAAAGGGGCTAATCTAGGGAGCTTAAGCCAAAAAGGAATATTATATTAATATTTCTTAAATATAAAGAACGGATAATTACTTTATCCTAAGTTCTAAAGTTGGGTACAAGTGGGCGAAAGTAGCTCCCAACATGGAAAGTGTCAAGTTGGGGACTTGCATACATATTGTTGGGACTTAGTTCATTTACTATCATATTTTCCATCATTCATCTATCATACTAAACATCATTCAGTCATCCAGTCAATCATCCATGAGTATTCACACTCATTGAGATATCCTTTGTATCTTCATCACTGTACCTGAACTCATATCCATAGCCATTTGTGTTGGTGTATCTAGTTAGCTTGGGAACTGGACTGAAGAAGGGGGTTGTCAGGCCCGTGAGCAATTCTCTAGGTGAGAGAATTGTCGGGGATTGATTTTCTGAAGGTGTTGAACTGCAACTACAGTGCTCTGAGACTTCTTGTCTGGCCTGTTGTTGAAGCCTGGAAAGGAAGTGGGGCAGTCGAAGGATTGTTGAGCAGAGAAGGGGCACACTTCCTGGGTGGGATAGGCATGTGGGGAATGAAGGAATGTAGGTTGTTAGTTGAGTTGGCACCTGAGACGGAGTCTTTCCTATTTTCTATGAGCCTTTAGCCTGGTTAGGAATCCCTTTACCCGGGTGGAGTTTAGTCCCAGCTCGGGGGTGACTCACTGTTGAGAGTGATGAACAGTGTGGTCTAAGGCTGGGAGGTTCGTGGAAGGTCTGCATGCAGTTGGTGAAATTATTACCAAGATAAGTGCCAATCTGGGTGATAAATTTACATGTTGCATTGTTATTTACGTGCTTATATTTATGGGTTTATCTTATGCATGGTTATGACTGTCTGTAAATTTATAGGTATTTCTTGTATATGTTGCATGTGTATGTTTACTCTCATTTTAGTATGAATCCGTTGTGTATGTTATGGTAATTTCAGTGTGAATCTGTGTATTTATAGATGTATTTGTATGCATACATTTTATATATAATGTTTTTTCAAGAGCTCTGTGTGTGCATATGTTTTAATTGCATGCAGTTAGAAAATTTATGTGGCATAGCTCAGTTGTACGATGGGAAATGTTATAGTATGTTCCGCAGAGAGAACAATAATAGTTCTCTGGCGTAGCGTGGCCCAGCATGGATGGTCGGGGATGTTACAAATTGGTATCAGAGCTTCAGTTTTCAACACTGAGCCTGAATGGGCCAAACGAGTTGAGTTGAAGAAAAATTATACAAAATATTTATTTCGAACGGGCCAAATTTTGAGTTGCAGAGCGTCCATGGTAAATTTTGGAAACAACGACGCGGAATTGGGGAAAGCCCCAATTCCTATTGCTAAATTCGTAAGAAAATGGAGAAATCCGTCCATGCAATGAGATATTACTAATTTAATATCTGTTTTAGCAAATTCGGACCTAGAATTGGTCGAATTTGAAGTTACAGTGTAAGCCATGATAGATGGAGCAAGATTAATAAATAAAATTCTCAATTTGTGAATGATTTTTGGGTAAATTCGTTCCAGAAATGTCAACCCATAGTGATCTATTGTTACAAAGGTTGAACTGGTGATATTGGGTTGAGCTTGAACGAATTTTATAGTTGCAGAATGTCTATGGTAATTGGGAAAAAGTTAGGAAAAAAGCCCCAATTTCTGCAATGGAATTCACGAGGAATTGATGCGCATAAAAATGAATGTGCACAAGTGGGCGCACTAAAATGCATAATGCGTAGTGAAAATCTTGTGATAGGTAAAATTCGGCATTGTGCAGTAAGATATTGGCATGCTAGTGCACGCGCTAAATTTTGGTGTCGCACGGAAAAATATTGGTGTGGGGTGCGCGCGCTAAATTTGGCATTGCGCAGTGTGCATACGCATAAGAAGTGTGCGCGGTGTGGACATTCATAATAATGGCGCACGTGGTGTGTGCAGTATTGGCATAGTGCAATGGATTTTGGTAGTTGTGCGTGCAATGTGAGTATATGTTGTCACATGAAAATTTAGGGAATGGTGCGTGCAAAGTGTTAATGTGCGGTGGGGCGTACTAAACTTTGGCATGGTGTAGCACGTCGAGTGAAATGCACGTGGAATATCATCACGCGATGGATATTGCCGCGCGACATGAAAGTAGTGTGTGCAAGTTAGTGGTGCGACAGAGAAATGATACGCAATGGTTTTAAAGTGTGTGAAGCACGATTTCCCTTGTGTTGTTTCCACGCATGGTAAACATGGGTTTACAGGTTGAAATTTGTGTGCGTAGAGTCCTTTGGAAGGTGAATAACAACAGAAAACCAATAATTTTCTGCAACGTTTTATATCATTTGAACGTCATCTTTAGCAACTCAAAAACGACGAGACAGAAGTATACATGTCTCTACAGCTCAAATAAAAGAGCTCGGATAGATCTTTCTAATGGTGTAAACTATTCGTCAAACATAGTTTTTTTGAGAAAGTTACAACCCAAACATTGGAGAGTAAATTTTATGACCCAACTAACTTCAAAGGGCCATAACATTCTGCTCTAGAATCAAATTGAGGCGTAGGAGAAGTCAATGGAAAGATATTGAGACATAGAAGACAATCACAGAGTTCAATTAAATTTCTGGGCATGTTAAAAGTGTTTAATATGGAAAATAAGGTACCTGTAACATTCCAGACCAAAAACACAAATTGGCCTAGAACTTCAGTGGGTTGTAACTAGCAGCCCAGAACCTAGAATGAGGTGAAACTTGGACAGAATGTCCATAATATGATTATTAAAAAACCCAATTGAGATCATACGAAAATTACAATGGAGTAGGTGCAAAAATGCTTAATTACAGTGCAGAGTTGCGCCAAGTGGAAGTATGAACAAAAAAGTTAATGGGAACATTTCGAATGACCATAACTTTCTGCTCCAGACTCAGAATTGAGCATGTGAGAAGGCATTGGAAAGGTATCGGCTAGTGGAATCTAAATATCCACCCAAAAAATTGATCTAGACATTCAAATTTCTAGGAAATCATAAGAAAGAGTTATGATATATTATTGAACCAAAATGGTTCATATTTTTCATAAAAATTATTGAAACAGTTAGCCTGAAAAAGTTTGTTAGTTGCACATTTTGCAGAGTTAACAACAACTAGATCATATCAAGATCAACATAGATTCCAAAGGAATGGAAGAGACACAAAGGACTTACAGCCAGGAATATGAAATCAGAGGGATGGATGTCCATTTGGGCATTGAAGGAATAAACTCCAATGGACATGGAGAAGAAAGGGATGAAACCATGAATATGCCAGAGACCATTAAAAATTTGTAGAAGGATGTCCAAAGACATAAATCCGATAATGAAAGGCTTATGAAAGCTAAGGAGTAGCAGGATGACTTCAACAAAAAGTTATTGGAGAGCTTGAACAAAATAGAAAAAAAATTGGATAAGGAGAGTGGCTCAAGCAAATCTGGAAATCGCGCGTCTCATGATGAGAAACGAAAAGCAAGAAGTGTTAGTAGACATCACCATCACTCCCCAAGGAATTCCAATAAGAGAGCAAACACCAGCTCAAGTCCATCCCTTTTCAGGAAGCACAAGAGGTCTGGGGTGGATGAGCTACGAGGAGAAATGAACAAAATCAAACCTCCTACACTTGATGGTGAACACAAGAAGGATGAAGATGCAGAAACATGGTTGTTGGGCATGAGAAAGTATTTTCAATTGAATAACTATTCTTCTCATGCAAAAGGTAGAATTGTTATCTATCAACTCAAGGGAAATGCATCCATGTGGTGGGATCAGCTTGTGCAGGTGCAACACATTAAAGAGAAAAGTGTCACTTGCAGGGAATTCAAGAAGTATTTTGAGAAGAAATACTTAACTAAGAGATACTATGACAATAAAATGAAAGAGTTCTTCGAACTCAAGCTGGGGAGTATGACAATAGATGAATATGAAAGAAGGTTTTTAGAACTATTGCAGTATGTCTCTTTCATCAAGGATGAGACAGTTAAGATTCAAAGGTATTTGAGTGGATTGCCAACATTTATCAGTGAAAAAAAACAGTATGATGATCCAAAGACATTGGAGGAGACCATAAGGCGAGGTAAATGCCTTTATGATCAGAAAAAATCAAGGCCAACTTTCCAAAAATCTTGGGAAGACAAAAATAAATTCAAGGTGGATCAGAGGAAGAAGGGATATAAGCCACCATTATTCAGAAATAATATACAGGGACAACAAACTCCTAGAGAGCCCAGAATGATTGAAACAGGGGGTCAAAGACCAAAGCAGCCACCAATTCAATGTTGGGGTTGTAAAGGAGATCACATGTTCGGAGATTGTCCTCACAAAGGTGAAAAAGGGAGAACTATTCACAATGTACAACAAGCTGAAACAGTGGAGGACATAGGTAGAAATGTGCCAAGGATCTATGCAGCTCTAGACAACAAGCAAGCATAGTACCAGTCACATATGATTGAAGTGGAAGGTATGATCAACAACCAAACCATTGCTATTTTAATTGATTCAGGAGCTAATCATAGTTATATAGATCCTAATATGGTGGAAAGTTTGCATTTGCCAAGAAGCAAGCATGGGAAATCTTGGTTGGTGCAGCTAGCTATAGGAGACAAAAGAAAAGTTAATGAGATGGTTAAGTCATGTCTTATGGAAATGAATGGACTGAACACCAAGGCAGATTTGAACATCTTACCTTTAGGTTCCTATGACTGTCTAATTGGGATGGATTGGTTGGACCGACATAATGCTCTCTTAGACTGTCATAACAAAGAATTTACTTGCTTGGATGAGGAAGGGAACCTAAGGAAAGTGCAGGGAGTTCCCAGGGTTGTAACCATCAGAGAAATTCAAGCATTGCAGCTAAAGAAATGTTACAGAAAATGGTGTCAAATATTTTCATCTCATATGGAAGAGACACCTAAAGATAAGGTGCCAAATTTGGAAGATCATGAAGTCTTGGAAGAATCTGAAGATGTGTTCAAGGAAGTACCAGGACTACCCCCCAAAGAGAGACATTGATTTATCTATAAATCTAATGCCTGGAGCAGCTCCAGTGTCAAAGACTTCTTACAGAATGAGTACACCAGAGCTGAAGGAGTTGCAAATGCAACTTGAAGAGATTCTGAATAAGGGGTATATACGCCCAAGTGTGTCACCTTGGGGTGCCCCACTCTTGTTCATGAAGAAGAAAGATGGAACATTAAGATTGTGCATTGATTTCAGACAGTTGAATAAAGTGATTGTGAAGAACAAATATCCTCTGCCAAGAATTGATGATCTCTTTGATCAATTGAAGGATGCAAAGATCTTTTCAAAGATTGATCTCAAATTAGGATACCATCAGGTAAGGATTAAAGAGGAAGATATCATCAAAACCACCTTCGGGACAAGGCATGGTCACTATGAGTTCATGGTGGTGCCATTTGGGTTGTCAAATGCACCAGTTGTTTTCATGTGCTTAATGAATGGTGTTTTCTGAGAATATTTAGACAAGTTTTTCATTGTCTTTTTGGATGACATTCTTATATACTCTAAGTCAGAAGAAGAGCATGAGCATCATTTGAGAATGGTGTTGCAATTATTAAGGGAGCATCAGTTGTATGCCAAGTTGAGCAAGTGCTCATTTTATCAAAAGAAAATTCATTATTTGGGGCACATTATTTCAAAGGATGGGATAGTAGTGGATCCTGACAAGATAGAAGCCATTAAAGAATGGTCAACACCAAAGAATGTGACAGAGGTCAGATCATTCATGGGCCTTGCAAGATACTACAGGAGATTTATTGAAGGATTTTCAAAGATTGCACACCCAATCACTTCATTGCAAAGAAAGGGTGTGAAGTTTCAGTGGACATTGGATTGTGAAAAGAGTTTTCAACACTTGAAACGGTTACTAACAAGTGCTCCAATACTAAGGATTGCAGACCCAAATGAAGACTTCATTGTATGCATAGATGCATGTAAAGAGGGACTTGGTGGAGTCCTCACTCAAAATGGGTTTGTCATATGTTATGAATCAAGGAAGTTGAAGGAGCATGAAAGACACTATGCCACTCATGATTTGGAGTTGGCAGCTATAGTGCATGCCTTGAGGAAATGGAGACACTACCTCATGGGGAAGAGGTTTGAGCTGAGAACAGACCATAATGGTCTGAAATATTTATTTGATCAACCAACTCTAAATGCTAGGCAAACCAGATGGTTAGAATTTCTAAGTGAATATGACTTTGATATAAAGAATATCAAAGGGAAAGAGAACAAATTGGATGATGCACTCAGCAGAAGAGTGCATGAAATGCATGCTACAGCCATTAGCATGTACCAATCAGATTTGAAATACAGAATTACAGAGGCTGCCAAATTAGATTTTCATTACAAAGAATTAGTGACAAAATTACAGCAAGGTAATTTGCAACAAAAAATTGAAGATTACAAGCTAGATAATGATGAAATTCTCAGGTATAGGGGAAGAATTTATGTACCAAATTCTAATGAATTGAAAAGTCTGATACTTAGAGAAATGCATAATGTGACTTATGTTGGGCACCCAGGATATCAGAAAACTATTGCACCTGTCAAAAGCCAATATTATTGGCCAGGCATGAAGAAAGAGGTTGTTGATTTTATTGCCAAATGTTTGGAATGTCAAAAAGTAAGGGTTGATCATTGACACCCAGTTGGTTTGCTACAGTCATTACCCATTCTTGAGTGGAAATGGGAAGTTGTAACAATGGATTTCATCACTAAACTACCCAGAACAAACAAGCAACATGATTCTATCATGGTGGTGGTGGATAAACTTACTAAAGCTGCCCATTTTGTTCCAGTTAAGCTCACTCACAAGGCAGGGATCATTGTTGACGTTTATATGAAAGAAATTTCCAGGTTACATGGCATACCCAAGACAATTGTGTCTGACAGAGATCAAAAATTTACCTCTAAATTTTGGAAGGGATTATTTAATGGATTTGGCACAAATTTGAATTTTAGTACAACCTATCATCCAGAATCATATGGACAAACAGAAAGGGTGAATCAAGTGATTGAAGACCTGTTAAGAATGTATGTGATTGATAAACCATCAAAATGGGAAGACTACCTACAATTGGTAGAGTTTTCTTATAACAATGGGTACCAAGCATCTCTAAATATGAGCCCATTTGAGGCACTTTATGGTAGAAAGTGCAACACACCAGTAAGTTGGGATAACCCCACAGACAGACCAGTGGTTGGGCCAGATTTGCTTAGGGAAATGGAGGAGAAAATGATAAAAATAAAGCAAAATTTAAAGGTTGCCCAAGATAGGCAGAAAAGCTATGCTGATAAGGGCAGAACTCAAAGGGAATTTAATGTGGGTGATCATGTATTCTTGAAAGTGAAGGCCAACATAAGTTCCCTGAAGTTGGGAAATTGTTCAAAGTTGGCAACTCGCTATTATGGGTCGTTTGAAATCCTAGAGAGGATTGGTCCAGTTTCTTATATGATTGCATTGTCTACATCTATGTCTGTTCATAATTTATTCCATGTATCATTGCTCAAGAAATATATACCTGGTGCTAATCATATTATTGATTGAATGTGATTCAGGTGGAGCAAGAAGGCACTTTTCAAGTGCATCCGATACGCATTCAGGACCAAAAAATCAAACAGCTCCGGAATCGATCCATAGGCCTTGTAAACGTCCAATGGACCTGGTATGGTCATGAGGACGCTACTTGGGAGCATGAGGATGCAATGCGGGCAGAATACCCGCATCTTTTTGACGTTTTTTGAAATTTTGTTGTACATGGGTACATGATGCACTGAGGACAGTGCATAAATAAGTGGAGGGGATTGTAATATCCCTAGGCCGCACCCAATTGTAATCTAGATGAAAATGAAACTTAAGATGGTGAGTTGTTTTGATATTATTTTGTATGCACATTTCATGACATAGTGTGCGCATGTACTGTGCAGTAAAATGAGGAAGTTTTCACATTCAAGGATACCGCGTGCAACATCTTAAGTGCGCGTTATTGTGAGTCCAGTGAGCCTTTGTGTATATGTTGTGTTTTATAGGCTGGTGAGCCAAGTTATTATAAGCTATGATGCTTATGTTTTGATTAGGCAAGAGAGCCTAGATGTTAGAGGCCAGTGCGCCTATTCTTGTACATGTCTCATAGAACCAAACAATTCTATCTACAAACTATGGGTATAGGACCCTTTGGCGAACCAGTTAATCAACCAATCCAATGGGAAGCAGGATTGGTCAGAACTGAGATTCTAGGTCTATTGTGTTAGCACAAATTCTTTCAAGGGGGCGTTTTCTCTCCAGGATTCGAGCCCGTGGCGTAAATGCGAAGAAATGGGGCTTAAAAAACCCATCAAATGCATTTTATTCAAAGGTCGCAGGCATGAGCGCCAAGTGCAGCACACAGAAGAAGTCCATTTCGGACTTAAGTGTTAGCAGATGGGCGATCTGGGATTCAACGGTGAGGATCGATCGATCGAGCAGATCGTCGGTCATCGGGTAAGCCAGAGCCACTGAGTTGCACAAGTTTTAGCGCATGGGAGGGACACGTGGTGCATGATTAGGCTCTATCGCTTCTTCGTGCATCGCGAATTTGAAGAGCAAGGATCAGCTCCCTCCCATCCACAAGATGCGAAGTGTCGAAGGCGTCCGGGATTTGGGCCCACAATATTTTCGAGATGATTAGGACCATCCATCCGGAGGGACGCGTGGCGCACGATTAGTCTCTATCGCAACTTTGCCTATCGCGACTTTGAAGAACAAGGACCAGCATCCTCCCAGCCGCGAGACGCGAAGTGCTGGAGGCATCTAGGACCCGGGCCCACAGTCTCGCCGAAATGATCCAGGCCGCCCGATCAAGGAGGGGTACGTGGCGCGTGATTAGGCTATGTCGCCACCTCACCTTTCATAACTTTGAAGCACAAGGAGCAGCCTCCTCCAAGCCACGAGACGCGAAGTACCGAAGGCATCCAGGACCCGAGCCCACAGTCTCGCCGAAATGATCCAGGTCACCCGATCAAGGAGGGTTACATGGCGCATGATTAGGCTATGTCGCCACCTCGCCTTTAGTAACTTTGAAGCACAAGGATAAGCCTCCTCCCATCCGCGAGACGCAAAGTGTCGAAGGCATCCAGGACCCGGGCCCACATTCTCGCCGAAATGATCCAGGTCATCTAATCAAGGAGGGGTGTGTGGCACGCGATTAGGCTCTATCACAACTTTTCCTATCATGACTTTGAAGAACAAGGACCAGCATCCTCCCATTCACGAGACGCGAAGTGTTGAAGGCATCCAGGACCCGGGCCCACAGTCTTGCTGAAATGATCCAGGCCGCACGATCAAGGAGGGGTACGTGGCGCGCGATTAGGCTATGTCTCCAGCTCGCCTTTCGTAACTTTGAAGCACAAGGAGCAGCCTCCTCCCATCCATGAAGCACTAAATGCCAAAAGCACCTTTGAAGATAGGCCCAGGGTCACAGCCTGTGGTCACTTGGGGGCGATAGAAAGAACTGCGCAAAGGGTCGAAGCACCGGGTTTAGTTGCAGAAGGGATCACCACGTTCTTTAGAGACGAGTTCAGATCGACCTTGATATTGGTCCTCTCTAAAAATAAATGAAGGTGGATGGAGGTAGTTGAAACCTCGTCTCACTCATTAAATGCAAAGCATGGAGGTTCCGGCAGGGAGTCTCCCTGAGATGGTCTTGTATGTTGGTTTTCTCCAAAGAAGTCATGTCGAGTTCTCGTCTGACCAGAGGAGTCTACACATGCTATTTTAGCCTTTAATGATTCAACTACCTCCCCTGCAAAGGCCATGCAAAGTTAAGGTGACGTCTGACAAAGGATTTCAAACCAGATTTGACTGAGGAGACGCCACACCTTGAAAGTCCTAAGACGCCTCTGCTGGGTGAAAGTGGAGGAGTATATGTAGGCATTTTTTCCATTTTTGTAGAGATCGATGGTTGAGCTTAGCTCCCGACTGTAAATTTTCTGAGGAAGCTCTGGTTATGTATTTTGATTTGAGACTGTCAAATTAATGGAAGTCGGCTTCTCTTTCCTTTTATTTTTTTTGTTAGTTGTTTAAAACACTCGGCATTGGAGGATCCAGCCGAGGGTCACACATTGTAGGATGATGTATGGTTGTTCACTGCAATCTCTACACCAGTCTTAAGCAGTCTCCCACGTTGTCTTTTTCATCTTACACTGAATGATTCGGAATTGGAGGATCCAGTCGAATGGTCGTGGCTGCATAGTATGATAGGCTTGATCAGTGTGCAGTTATCACTGTGTCATTTAGGCACATTTTAGTGTCTCATTTTTCTTTCTCGAGTTTCTCAAAGGCCTGATTCCCAGAGCAGTCTCCCCTCTTTTCTCCCTAGTCTTCCCTCTACTCTCGCTTTAACTCAAATTCCTGACTGAAGTCAGTTATGGCCCTCACTTCCCTGTGCATTTATGGCCTAGTTTTCTGAGTTAAATGATATTGTTCCGAGTTCACTCACATATGATCACCCCATTTAAAACAAAATCGTGACACAAACTGATGGGCGTTGGGCTCTGCTTCTACTACAATCTAGGAGTGACTTCCAACGCCAACATTTTTTGCGTCGTTTCCGGGGACGAAGTTGAAAATTTTCCCCAAGATTGAACGACACTAAGCCTCTGATTCTGAAGGTGCATCAGGCATCAAAGCCTTTGAATATTGCTATTGTTCACCTAGAGACTCCATTGTGATGACTCCACTGGAGAAAACCTGTTGTTTTAGTTGTGGCTTCCAGAGGCAAACACACGCGGTCCCATCAACAACTGCCTCTACCTACACCTGTAGCTGATCTGGAGGTGATTTTCAGAAAAGGAAAGGCCTCTAAAGGAGAAACTTCCACCGCTGAACCAGGTAATCCGCCATCTCCTTCTGTAGAAACTCCATTTTCTTCTCCTTGGCTTCCTAGCAGACCTTTTTCTGAAGTCTCCTGTTTCCTGAATTTTGAGAGTGTTCCTGCTGAGTTTTCCCCTCCCGGTCTGGGATTGGAGGGAGAAATCCTGATCACTCCCCTTTCCCCTGAAGTTGTACCTTGGCGTGGACCCAGGACCACAGAATATTTCCCCACTCCTAGATTTACCACTCCTCCTCTTGTTATTGTTGCCACTTTCGCACATAGAGAAGCATATGTTGACTCAAGCCCATTAGCCTTCTCCCTAAATCCCCCATTGTTTCTTGGAAGCTCATTCCCAGTCTCCCCTTTTCGAGCCCCTTCCCCTCCGAATTCTCCTCCACCTAATATCCCTATGGCAGGAGAAAATCCCCCTATGACCAGAATGGAGGCTATTATAGTTGCTAGGTATGCTCCCCTTGTGTTACCTCAGCCTCTCAATGCCCTTCCAGCAGATGATTACCTCAAGCAGCTGCCCAAGTTTACAGGCGAGGGGAACATAACTGCAGAAGAACACCTCAAAGCCTTCTACAGTTTTACAGACGATCATGTTATCATGCATGCAGATGTATGGATGAGGATTTTCTTCCATAGTCTTGAAGGCAAGGCTAGAAAATGGTTTAGGGCCATGCCTCCTGGATCTATTGATGGGATTGAGGCTTTGGATAGTGCCTTTTTAAGACAATGGAGAGACAAAAAGGACTTCATGTATTACATGACTGAGTTTGGGTCTTTGAAGAGAAAGGAAGGAGAGTCTGTCTCCAACTTCTCCAAAAGATTTAATAAAATGTACAATAATATCCCCACCGAGATAAAGCCCTCCGAAGTCTCTACAAAGATCACTTATGCCAGCACTTTTGATCCTGATTTCTACCTCCTGCTGAGGGAAAGGAGAGCCACCACTCTAGCTCATATGCAGGACGCATCCGTGGAAGTAGAGTCTAACATATTGGTTGTTGACCGACTCAGGAATAAGGCTGACAAAGACATATCCAAGAGAAGAACAAGGCCTCCCCATCCCATTCCTCTCCCCTTCCCCTTTAGACGGATGAGGTAGCTAAAGTAATGAAATCCCTTTCAGCTAGAATGGAGAAGTGGGAGTTAGAGGGGAAGCCCACGTACAGAAATCCTCAGAATGTCGATAACAAAGGTTTCAGGAGGCTTGGTAACAATATGCCACAGACTTTGCCAAAGGAAAAAAGAAGCAGAGACAGGGATGATCAGAGGATTCAGACCCCTCTCCATAATTGCCTAGTTGCCCATGAAGAAGGGGAGGAGGTGGATGAACATGACCCTGATATCCACTGCATCAAGGAAACTTCCATGTTTCCTCATTTGACTCAATCTGCATATGAAGAATCCCTTATCAACACTTAAACCAACTAGTTGAGTAAAGGGGAAAAGGCCAGCAACACTCCTAACAGATACAATCTCAGGTCAAAAAAGAAAGAAGGGAATTTTGATAGCCAGGATCAGCCCCTCATAGCGGAAAGGCCTACTAAAGTTGCAACAACCACTACTAAAGAAAAGAAAACTCAGAATGCTTCGTCGGCAGCCAAGGAACCTGTCTCTGAGGTAAGGGAAGCTCCTAAGTCTCTCTCCTCCTTTAGTTTTGAGCATGAGATTCAGAAGATTAGAATCCCTGTACCCCTATTCGAACTAGTTAAAAATGAAGATTTCAAAAGGTCCCTCTCCAAGCTGCTACAATTTGAGCCCCCCCAGCCTTCCACGGACTCAATAAATCTCCAAGATGAAAAGCCAGCAGTTGTCCTAGGTCCCATGTTAGAAGATAGAGATGATCCATCCCCTCCTTTCTACACATCCTTAAACATACATGATAAATTGTTGCATAACTGCCTCATGGATTCAGGGGCTTCCCATAACCTTATGCCCAAAATAGTCATGGAAGAATTGGGACTGGAAGTGACAAAGGCTTATCATGATTTGTACTCTTTTGATTCAAGGAGGGTGCAATGTCTTGGAGTCATCAAAGACTTGGCGGTCTCTCTGTTTTAGCTGCCAATGAAGAGTGTGGTCATGGACATTGTAGTGGCCAACATTCCTCCCAAGTTTGGCATGTTGTTGTCAAGATCTTGGATTAAAAAGCTTAGAGGAACATTACAGATGGATCTCACATATGCTATTGTTCCAGTCTTTGGAGGGGAACACAGGAGGTTTTACAGAGAAGCCAAACTAGCCTATATTGTCAGTGATGAAGCAAACCCCACCAATCATCCCATCTTTGCACTGGACACTGATTTGGGGTCTAGTTTATTGCAGATCATCGATGCTCTGGAAGCCCCTTTCCAAATAAGAAAGAAACCCTTATTTGATCATGGGACACCTCCTCCAAACACCTCCATTTGGAAAATGTTTTTCGATGGAGCTTCTTCTAGCGAAGGCGTTGGCGCTAGAGTGGTTTTCATGTCACCTTCTCAAGAGACCATATCCCTATCATACAAGCTAGAATTTGAAACCACCAACAATGTGGCAGAGTATGAAGCTCTTGTTCTGGGTATGAGGGCCGCAAAAGAAATGGGAATAAGGGAGATGGCAGTGTTCGGAGATGCGAAATTGATAATCCAACAAGTCAGGAATGTTTATAAGGCCAAGCATCCTCGGCTCAGAAGTTATAGGAACGAGGTATGGGACCTAATTGATAATTTATTCTCAGCTTTCAACATTTCTTTTGTCCCAAGGGAGGATAATGTTGTGGCCGATTCTTTAGCTGTTTCAGCTAGCAGGTTCAAGATCCCTCTGTTGTCTATGGTCAAATATGATGTTGAGATAAAATATAGGCCCTCTGTACCAGGCAATGTCAAGCATTGGAAGGTATTCAAAGATGATATCGAAATCGAAAAATTTCTCCAATCTGTTGATGAATTTTCTGCGCTGCACATTGATCGAGATCCTGACCTTGAAGGTGACCCTTACCCTGAGGTGTTTTTAAATGAAATTGTTAATCACCAGATTATTCAGCTGCCTAGCAATCACATTCTGAGGGGACTAGTCCCTTTAGAAAGATTGTTCGATGGGAATGATGTGGCAGTAAAGGGTAGGGTTTCAAATGAAGATGCTGACACAGCTAAGTGAAACATTGGCACACATGAGGAGCCTCAGTTTGTCAAATTGTCGAACAGTTTAACCAGAGGATAGAGGGCCGAATATACCGAGTTATTAAGAGAATTTGATGATGTGATTGCATGGACCTATCAAGACCTCAAGACATATGACACATCCGTCATTGAACACAATATCCCACTGAAGGAAGAGGCCTGGCCATTTAGGCAGAAGCTAAGATAGATAAATCCCACGTTGCTGCCTGTCATGGAAAAAGAAGTGAAGAAGTTGTTAGATGCCCAAATCATTGTCCCCTTGAGATATTCTGAATGGGTGGCCAATTTGGTCCCAGTAAGGAAGAAAAGTGGCGAGATCAGGCTTTGTGTTGACTTCAGAAATCTGAATAGAAGCTCAAGAAAGGACAATTACCCCCTGCCCAACATGGAACACATATTGCAGAGGGTAACTGGTGCATCTAGGATATCCACGATCGATGTTTTTTCTGGTTATAACCAGATATCAGTCATGCCTGAGGACAAAGAAAAAAAGGCCTTCACCACTCCTTGGGGCACATTCATGTATGCCAAAATGCCCTTTGGATTGATGAATGCAGGAGCAACATTTCAGCGAGACATGGATATAACCTTCATTGGGGAAAAAGATCAGTTTGTGGTGATCTATCTGGATGACATCATAGTCTTCTCCAGGTCTGACAAAGAGCACTGATGTCACCTGAGAAAAGTGTTCTTGAAGTGTCGGAGGTTTGGCCTATCCTTAAACCCCAAAAAATCCTTGTTTTCCATGAAGGAGGGGAAATTGTTAGGTCATATAGTATCAACAAAAGGAGTAAGGATTGATCCCAGCAGGGTAGAGGCAATTCAGACCCTGTCACTTCCCTGGTCTAGGAAGGAAGTTCGGGCTTTTTTAGGGAAGATTAACTTTCTGAGGAGGTTCGTCTCAAATTTTGTTGAGATGGTGAAACACATCACAGCCATGCTCAGGAAAGGAAAAGAAGTAAAATGGACTGCTGAACCTAGGGAATCTTTTATTCAAATAAAACGGGCATTGACTGAGGCATCTGTGTTGATCAGTCCTAACTATTCCAAAGACTTCCTAGTTTTTTCTTTCACTTCTTTTGATACAGTAGCAACGGTCTTATTGCAGAAAAATGAGGAAGGGTGAGAGTAACCCATTTCCTTCTTCAGTAAAGCATTAAGAGATGCAGAAATCAGGTACGAGATCATGGAGAAGCAGGCCTATGCCTTAGTGAAAGCTCTCAAAGATTTCAGAGTCTATGTCTTGCACTCAAAAGTGATTGCATATGTTTCTTCAACATCTGTGAAGGACATCCTTATACAGCCTGACATAGATGGGAGAAGAGGTAAATGGATTGCCAAAATCCTGGAGTTTGATCTGGATATTAAGCCCACCGAGTTGGTAAAGGGGCAGGGTTTAGCCAAGTTGTTGGTTGAATCCAATTGCAAATCCTTGGGGATCAACTTCATCAATGCTTGTTCAGAAAATCAGCAAGCTGAGTCATCCAACAAAGGTTCTCAGGGTGACTTATCGCTAGTAGGATGCACTTGGTATAGAGATATCTTGTATTTTCTGCAAGAGTTGAAGCCTCCTGATGGAATGGGAAAGTGTAAGGCGAGAGCTTTAAAGCTCAAGGCGGTCAGATATTGCCTCATTGACCGAGCCTTGTACTGGAAAGACCCTCTAGGGGTATTTTTAAGGTGCTTGAATCCACAAGAAGCCCAGAATGTTATGTTTGATTTCCATAGCGGCCTTTGTGGGGGGCATCGTTTCTGGAATACCACAGCTCACAAAATCCTCAGGGTTGGGTATTACTGGCCCACTTTATTCGTCGATGTCTGCAGAGAAATCAGATCCTGCATCAAATGCCAAAAGTTCTCAGGAAAGTAGCAGCTTAGACCACTGCCACTGAAGCCTGTAGTGGCTTCAGTACCTTTTCAGCAGTGGGGGTTGGACTTCATCGGGGAAATCCATCCTCCCTCAAGTGGCCAACATAGATGGATCATGACTGCAACAGACTATTTCACCAAGTGGATAGAAGCTGCCCCCACCAGAAATGAATCACACAAAGTAATTATCATCTTCTTGGAGGATATCATAGCCAGATTTGGCTATCCCAGCAGGATTGTCACTGATAATGTTTCTTCGTTCAAATCTGAGCCTCTGATTAAGTTCTGTGAGCAGTTCCAGATCTCGCTAATTCACTCCACCCCCTATTATCCTCAAGGAAATGGACTAGCAGAATCTTCTAATAAAAGCCTAATCAAGCTCATTAAAATATTATTGGGAGACAATAAGAGGGCTTGGGATTCAAAGCTCAAATTCGCCCTATGGGCCGATCGAGTAACAACGAAGAAGTCCCTAGGAACCTCGCCTTTCTATTTGGTCTACGGAATAGAGGCGGTTTTTCCCACTCAGCTCACCTTACCTGTAGCGAAGTTCTTTCAAGATTATGAAGGAGAGATGGATCATATGGTCAAAAGGATTCATTAGATGGTGGAAGTACAACAAATCAGGGAACAGATGATGGACGCAACTCATAGTCATCAATAGAATGTCAAATAGGCCTTTGACGGGAAAGTCAGGAAGGAGGAGTTTGAAATCGGGGATTTGGTGCTTAAGTGGGATGCACCCAGACAGGATAAGGGCAAACACAACAAGTTTGACGCCCTATGGATCAGGCCCTTCAAAATCTCTGAGGTTTTCTCAAATAACACGTATAGGTTGCAGGATTTGGAGGGTGAAGAGGTTTTCAACAGCCCAGTAAATGGGCATTTTCTGAAGAAATGTTTTGTTTGAGCCTTAGATGGCTCCTTTGTTTGTAAATATTGTCCTTTTGGTTCTTTGTTCATTTTTATTTTTCGGCTTAGTAAATGACTCCATAGCCCAATAGCAAGGCACTGAAGATGCAAATGAGTTCTTAGAGCATCGCAGGGACGACTTTATCCCCCGTGGAGCCTAATGTTAGCGCAAATTCTTGCAAGGGGGCATTTTCTCTCCAAGATTCGAGCCCATGGCGTAAATGCGAAGAAATGGGGCTTAAAAAACCCATCAAATGCATTTTATTCAAAGGCCACGGGCATGAGCGCCAAGCACAACACACAGAAGAAGTCCATTTCAGACTTAAGTGTTAGCAGATGGGCGATCTGGGATTCAACGACGAGGATCAATCGATGGAGTAGATCGTCGGTCATCAGGTAAGCCAGAGCCACAAAGTTGGACAAGTTTTAGCGCATGGGAGGGACATGTGGTGCACGATTAGGCTCTATTGCCTCTTCGCACATCGTGACTTTGAAGAGAAAGGATCAACTCCCTCCCATCCATGAGACACGAAGTGTCGAAGGCGTCCGGGATTTGGGCCCACAATATTGCCAAGATGATCAAGACCGTCCATCCAGAGGGACGTGTGGCACACGATTAGGCTCTATCGCAACTTCGCCTATCACGACTTTGAATAACAAGGACCAACATCCTCCCAGCCATGAGACATGAAGTGTCGAAGGCGTCCAGGACCCGGGACCACAGTCTCGCCGAAATGATCCAGGCCGCCCAATCAAGGAGGGGTACATGGCGCACGATTAGGCTATGTCGCCACCTCGCCTTTCGTAACTTTGAAGCACAAGTAGCAACCTCCTCCCAGCCGCGAGACGCGAAGTACCGAAGGCGTCCAGGACCCGGGCCCACAGTCTCAACAAAATGATCCAGGATGCCCGATCAAGGAGTGGTGCGTGGCACGTGATTAGGCTATGTCGCCACCTCGCCTTTCGTAACTTTGAAGCACAAGGAGCAGCCTCCTCCCAGCTGCGAGACGCGAAGTGTTGAAGGCGTCCAAGACCCAGGCCCACAGTCTCACTGAAATGATCCAGGTCATCCGATCAAGGAGGGGTACGTGGCACGCGATTAGGCTCTATCGCAACTTCGCCTATCACAACTTTGAAGAACAAGGACCAACATCCTCCCAGCCGCGAGACGCAAAGTGCCGAAGGCGTCCAGGACCCGGGCCCATAGTCTCACCAAAATGATCCAGGCCACCCGATCAAGGAGGGGTATGTGGCGCACAATTAGGCTATGTCGCCACCTCGCCTTTCGTAACTTTGAAGCACAAGGAGCAGCCTCCTCCCATCCACAAAACACGAAATGTCGAAAGCGCCTTTGAAGAAAGGTACAGGGTCACAGCCCGTGGTCACTTGGGGGTGATAGAAAGAACTGCGCAAAGGGCCGAAGCGCCGAGTTTAGCTGCAGAAGGGATCACCGCATTCTCCAGAGACCAGTTCATCTCGACCTCGATCTTGGTCCTCGCTAAAAATAAATGAAGGTGGATGGAGGTAGTTGAAACCTCGGCTCACTCATTAAATGCAAAGCATGGAGGTTCTGGCAGGCAGTCTACCCGAGATGGTCATGTACGCTGGTTTTCTCCAAAGAAGTCATGTCGAGTTCTCGTCTGACCAGAGGATTCTGCACACACTATTTTATCCTTTAATGTTTCAGCTACCTCCCCTGCAAAGGCCATGCAAAGTTAAGATGACGTCTAATAAAGGAGTTCAGGCCAAATTTGACTGAGGAGACACCACACCTTGAATGTCCTGAGACGCCTCTGCTGGGCGAAAGTGGAGGAGTATATGTAAGCATTTTTTCCATTTTTGTAGAGATCGATGGTTGAGATTAGCTCCCGACTACAAATTTTTTGAGGAAGCTTTGGTTATGTATTTTGATTTGAGAGTGTCAAAATAATGGAAGTCAGCTTCTCTTTCCTTTTATTTTGTTTGTTAGTTGTTTAAAACACTCGGCATTGGGGGATCCAGCCGAGGGTCGCACATTGTAGGATGACATATGGTTGGTCACTGTAATCTTTGCACCAGTCTTAAAAAGTCTCCCACGTTGTCTTTTTCATCTTACACTGAATGATTCGGAATTGGAGGATCCAGTTGAATGGTCGTGGCTGCATAGTATGATAGGTTTGATCAGTGTGCAGTTATTATTGTGTCATTTAGGCACATTTTAGTGTCTCATTTTTCTTTCCCGAGTTGTTGGAAGGCCTGATGCCCAGAGCAATCTCCCCTCTTTTCTCCCTAGTCTTCCCTCTACTCTCGCTTTAACTCAAATTCTTGACTGAAGTTAGTTATGGCCCTCACTTCCCTGTGCATTTATGGCCTAGTTTTCTGAGTTAAATGATACTGTTTTGAGTTCACTCACATCCGATCACCCCATTTAAAACAAAATCGTGACATAAACTGATGGGCGTCGGGCTCTGCTCCTGCTGCAATCTAGGAGTGACTTCCAACGCCAACATGTTGGACCTACCATACTTTGGGAGGGGCCAGTATGCAAAAAACTATGTCAAGCAATTGATGGTGGTCACACATGGCGGATATCTATGGCTGGAATAGATCGTCTCGATAGATGTAGAGATCATCGCGTACATCACAAGGCTTCCATCATGGGGTGAGGATCCCACGCAGTTCCTTGAGGACAAAACGAAAGAGAAAGCATTGGCGGAGGAGATGAAGAAGAAATACGGCACCGTAAGGGGGTCGCTCGGAATCATCATCTGGCGTATTAGCGACATTGGGACAAGAATGGCCACAAAAATTATGGCATGCAAATTACTCAGGAAATTCCGCAAGGAGTAAGTCTCAACCGATGTTGCCGCAGCTGCAGCACAATGTGTCGAGGGCACCACACTCAGTTGTGCCCCTTATTTGTTGAATCTGTTCCTAGACGACTGCAAGGATGCACAGGATCTGGGGACAAAATTTAATTATTCATGGCTACTCATCCTGATAGTTGTGATCGGCTAGAAGGAGCTGAAGTATTCATTTTTTTCCACTAGACCCAGTCCCTTCCAATGAGTGCAATACTTATCGCTCGGGGTCACTTCGAAATCCAAGAACAGAAAAGCGAATGCAGCTATATTTGAAGGTTATCTCCACGACATACATAACACCATCACCAACACTTGGAGGGTAACACCGGAAGCAATCACACAGTATCAAATCATAGACATGGAAAGATCCCAACAATCAATGGCTACAACTACGCTACTGCATCACACAGGCGAACATAGAGATGGCCATTAAGGATTGGGAAGATGACTAGAGGATTCTAGTTCTCATTCGAGAAGTACCCGCAGAAATAAAGAAGGAGGAGGAAGTAGGACAAGAACAGACACAACCCGAGTAGATAACAGTGCCCAAGAAACCAAGAACAGGTCAGAACAAGGCACAAAAGAAAAAAGGGGGGACATCCAAGACAGGCGCTTAGACGGGAAAGAAGAACAACAGACAGGTGCCCCACGTACATCAAAAACAAACTGAGGCAGCACAGGGAACTACATCAAGTGTTACGCCACAAGAGAAAGGCTAGACTAAGAGGCCAGTGATCCAGATGGGGGGTGCGCTCAAGAAAATGAAGGCACACAGAACACCCCCAGAATACAAAATCACTAAGGATTATGTGGACATGGTGGCCAAAATGGTCCAAGATCGCACAGTCGAGGATTTTGAGAATGTTGCACGCCAAAGGGACATAAGTGAGGAAGAGATGACACACCTACGACATCTCCTCAGACAGCTCGGGGAAGCACAGATAGCCGGAAACAATGTAGAAACAGAGTCGTCAACATCATAGATAGGAGGTGAAGTTGGATCAAGTGAGTAGGACAAGATCCAGATGACAGCACAACCGAGCTCAACATTTCATGTCACACCCAACATGTTGCGCATGGACGAAATCATGGGGCAGACACCCCTAAAGGACTTGGCTCAACTACAGTTGGTATTGACGCGGATACCAACCAAGGCCTTGTACAAACTGCAAGTCAGCATTACACAGGAGGTACAGTCTCGCACATGCACAGATACAGCGGAATTACAGCAAATAAAGGACAATCGAGATGAGCTGGAATTGATACTCGAGCAAGCTAAGCTCGATACCAAAGAGGAGAAGGATGATGCGAATGGGCTGAAGCAGAAAGTGGTCATAGCCTACAGGAAAATCCCAAAGAAGACGCAGACGACCGAACTCACGGTGACAGAGAAGATTGATCAGATTGTGCAGACAATTGATCAATACCAACAAGAGATCGAGCATCTCCAGGAGAAACTCACACCTACTACTCCACCATAGGTGAAGGAGTAAAGAAAACTAGAGGAAACAACACAACTAAAGTAGATAGAGTGACAAGTCCACACGATGGCCGACTTGTTCAAGAATGAAACACAATTATGGACGAAGTTGGAGGAGGATTAGCAGGTCTAGCAGTGGGACCAGGAAGGAGAAAGGATAAATGTAGCTATCCAAGACCTCAAGCAGAGGCATAATACATTGCCGATCACGGAGCGTGTCAAAGGAGCGCAGGACATGAAAAAATTGTAGGCAGAACTCATAGCTGCACAGACATAGAAAAAGGAGCGTCGTGCTCAAATGGAACCACTCCAGGAGCGAGCAGTGGAGGTCATTGCACAGGAAGAGGAAGCCAAAACATATATGGCACAAACCCAGATAGAATGTGCAAGGATGGTCAGCGACGAGATTGCAGTGCAAATATTGGATGCACTCAAGGAGAAGACTGCGCAGGCCCAAACGCAAGCAACATAGCTCATGGAGAAGTTCCAAGCGATCACAAGAGAGATCGACGAAGCACACAAGGGTTAGGTGGCTCAGGATGAGCCCCATGTCAGTGTTATGGGCCTGTTGGAAGCAGGCTTAATCAGAAAGAAAGGTTATTTTGGGAAGAAAGGCATGCACGAGGAGAGCGACAGCTGGAAGGAGAAGCAGCACATGCGCATGCATGGAAGGCCTAACGATGCTAGGGTTAGGGTTTTTGTAATTCATTGTAATGGTTGATACTTAGGAGGGAGCGAAGGGAGAGAAGAGGAGAAATTTAAGGGGTTCTAAGTTATGGAGTTTTACCTGTGTGGGAAGAAGTAGCTAGTCGGTAACACTATTGTAATTTGATCCAATTTTGTAAGATGTTCTGTTGTAAGGGGTCAGAAGGGTAGATCTCGAGGGTTAGATCACAAGCTAGGGAGCCTAGTGTGATCTAGTCCGCCTCATAATATATCTCGACCCGACTGACGAACTATAAAGCACACGACACTGTAGTTTTGGAACTACCATAAGAGAAGAGCTTGAGAGCCAGATCTTTGTGGACGTAGCCCAGGAGGGGTGAACCATGGTAAAACCTGTGTTCTATGATTGAATGCTTGTGTCTTTTTTATTGTCTATGAGTATATGTTAGAATGATGTATGAATGAATCAATGAATCCAATTACATTACATGCATGAGTGAGGATGTCAATATATTGATTTAATAATTAAATAGAACTTCCAGCACGCAACTCATAGATCCCCATTCAGTCCTAGATTGAAATCACTTGAGTATTGCAGTCACCCATTAAGACTATCTCGGGTGAGATTGTGCAATGCACTCTATGTACTGCGTTGCCTTCTGGTTTACTAGGAGGGTCAATAGTTTTAGAGGCTTTGTTGTATCCCTATCAGACCTGAACCTGGGTCAATTATGGTAAAGGTATAACTCAGATAAGAAACCAACAGAGACCTACCTTAGGTTATGTCTAAGATGAATGCAAGGATCCATTGGGTAAGTTTGAACAAGTATAGGGTATGGTGTTTTGTGGTGGTCATTTAAGCATTGTGCATTTGACTAAATGTCCAGCATGTCAAAAATGGGAAAATACATCATTTTGTAAGACATGTTACCAATGGAGGTGGAGTGGTCCATACTAGAACAAACTACGCAAACATGTTCACGAAACCAACATTATTAGAGAAGTTGCAATGGTTTATGGCCTCTCTTGGCTTGCAAAAGAGGTGGTGAATGGGCTTGGGCAAGGTATCAGGTAAATTTTTGTGAAGGTGGAGATTGTTGGAATTATGACAACAATTAGAAGAAGCTATGGTAATAATACCAATTTACTTATAGGAAATATTTGGTAATTTGTATAACGGAGGCGGTTCTTGAATCAGTGTAACCAAAGCAAGTTCTTGAACTGATGTAATGATCTAACCTATGTTGTATATATCCATGAAGCCTCAAGAAGCATTTGTAACTTGCAAACCTATTTGAATAATAAGGTATTGATACCTTGCCCCGTGGATGTTTCCTTGACGAAGTGTCAGGGTTTTACCACGTAAAATCTATATGTCTTATGAATGTGTGCTTTCTTAGTTTATTTCTAGTGTTGTGTTTTATATATTTTTCTCTTTCAAATCCCAACATTAAGAAGAATTGTAATAATAAATGGTAAATGGACATTGATTGTAATATTGGTATTAAGTAAGGATGCCTCCTTACCATTTTTGACATCTAAATCAATCAAATTGAGCATGTTTAGAAGACAAGGGGTACATTGCTATTGATGTGGGTGAACTCATTGTTGTCATTTTATCATATGTATATGATATAGTTCTTCTTGGAAAAACTATTGATGATCTTAACAAGTAATTCAAAGTTCTCTAACAGTTCTATTAAAGGTGTGAGTTTATTATTAATATTGATAAAGTCAAGATTATGATCATTAGTCTATATGGTTGTGAAGTCTAGGCCTAAAACATATCTTGTGAGGCTTGGAATAAAATTGAACAAATAGAAAACATTTTATAACCTATACTTTTAAAATAAAATGCAATGCTCCTTACCCCATTCTCTTGGTTGAAGGGGGACATTTTTTTTAGTCTAAAACCATGAGTAGATATTTATAATATATGAATAAATTGTTCAAGTTAAGCAATGATAAGTGTTATGTTATTGCTTTTAGTATGAGCACTGGTCACCATAAGTTCAAAAGAAGTTGTGCTAAAATTTTTGAGGCTTGGTTCAACTGTTGGAACATAAAGAAGAGAAGCAATTTAATCATATCAATAATATCAAATCTTGCATTCCTATGAAGTTTAAAGATAGGAACATTACTAAGATTTTATCAATCCTAATTAGGTTGATCAAAACTATAAACCCTATGCTAATGCTAACAACCCACAAGCTAACTCCTAGTAGTAAACTTATGACTTAGCAAGGGCCAAGAGATCCATAAACACATTGGTGTGGAGGGTCTCACTCTTACGATGCCTACCCTTCTAACCTTGTCACAAGGACCAAAGTCTCATATCCCCAATCTCAATAGAGAGTATTTAGATTGACCTAAATTAACCTACATTTACTTTGTTTCTAAAAAATCAACTCCACATTTTTTAATCTTGAAAAAAAAATCAAATTTACCTTTAGTGTACTAAAACCATATTAATTTTCCATTACATTTTAACTATAAAAAAATGTTTAAAATGTTTCCTCATAAGTATAAATACCTTTCTATTTCATTTTCATTATATTCAAATATTAAAATATATATATATAGTTGTAAACATTTAAAATGTCACCACCCACTAAAACATTTTTAATCACTTTGTAATTTCTGACAACAACATTTTAATACGTTGATCACTTTGTAATTTAAAATTGCATGAAATGATTTACAGGGAATATAAAAATTGGCATTGTTTTCAGACATGGCTATGAATACTGAGCGGACGTGATAGTCAAACATGGGGCATAATAGTTCATGATAACTTCACGTTTTCTAAGCTTCTGCTCAGTATTTGCATTTCGTAGGTAGATATAACCAGGTAATTTTCTGCCCCTACTTGGGCTGATGCTTGACTGTAAATATATTTCAGGCACTAAAAATTAAACAATTTTCCTAGTCTGTTGGGATCTTGTCAAACTCTGTATTTATTTTTGGTTGCAATTCCCAGCCCCCGTCTTTTTTTTTTCTCGAAAATATCTATTTTATGCACTCTGTGCCATTTAAATCCGTGATTATGTCATAGTGATAAAATGTTTAGATATAATTTTATTTAATTTTGTTCAAAATAGTTTTCTCAAATTGTAATCCCCGAGGTTTTTAGTTTTAGTTTAAATCCTCTCTACAATTAACAAAAATTAAAAAGTGGCCAAAGAACTCATGGCATGGTTGCTCTTCTCCTACTTTTTTTTTTGAGGCCGAGTTGTTAAGGCATAATATTTGGTTAATATTTGGTTGTTCTTCTCCTACTTTTTTGAGGCCGAGTTGTTAAGGCACAATACTTGTTAAGGTAATGAGTGTTGAGTGGACTATTCAAATCATGAGAATTATTGGTCATTACCACTAATATTCATGGATATGTTATGGATATATGTCATAGATTAATGACTTACACTAGGCAGTTAATCTCGAAAATAATATCTAATATGTTGCACTGCGGAAGCCTCTCTATGCTTAAATAATAAGAGTGAAGGGAGCTCTAATTGGATAGTTCATAAGGCACAATACTTGCTAAGGTTTTGCAAATGGGGTAGCAAGCTAAGTGGGCTTGATTGTGGGAAAAACTCCATAGTTAAGCGTGCTTGAGCCAAAGGCGTCTTGGGATGGGTGACCACCTTGGAAGTCTGGGTTACCGGGTGCAAGCCCGGGAAATGATGATTGATGCTATGTGATGCACTTCATTGGTTTCAATCCCATTTCTTCACCCCTGTGAGCATCACCCGATGCAATGAATGTTAAGGCACTGCGAAAACCCCTGTATACTTAAAATATATCTCATTTAACTGCTGGTTCATGCAGGATTCCATGAAACAATTCTGTTAATATAAGTTCAGCTAGATAAGTGTGCTCTTTCTTTTAATATCCTTAAACTCAAGGAGTTATTAGAATATACAAAAAAAAATCTTCTTTCTAGCATCGGCAGATAAGAAACAGTTTGCTACATCTGTTGATTTAATTTAGGAAATATTTATATCTTGTATTTGCATATCATATATCTTATACAACTATATAGAGCTGTATAAAGTTTACGTACTCTGTTTTTGATAATGTCCCACAGATCCCGTGGGTCTTCAATAATAAAGTTTCATTTCATTTCATTTGTTTTCATTAGGTAGTTGGTGGCGTGTTTTTTGGCAGGTTATTGTTGTAATTTCATTGGTCTGAAACAGCAACATAAATCATTTAGGGATAAGGTCTGTGCAAAGTGGCCCTTAGATCAAAGTAAACCTAGAAAGAAAGGAGACATGGAATTTCTATTGTGCTTGCTTTAAAAAGAGTGATCATACTTCTTGCCACTTCTTGCTATGAGATTAATTAAGGTAATACCAGTAGTTATTTTCCTGATTTACTGGCAACTTTGAATTCTTTCATGGTATGCTTGATTAATTTTGTTTCATAGCTTATACTTTTTCCACTTGAACTACTTTGCAAGATATCTTAACCTTCATGAAATCAGTGTCTGAATTGTAGTTTACCCAAAATCACTTTTCTGCTTCAGTCCAATTTACCTGTCATTTTCCAATTACCCTTCCTCTGATTCCTGAATGGAAATAGTTACAATATGACATGATTTACTGTGGAAATCCGTCCTTTCCAAAATTTTAGAAAGGGAAAGTTTGTTACAGTACACTCAATCTAAGTTTATTGTAATACATTTTCTCAGTTTTTCTCTCTTAAAATTCTCCTACCTTGAAATTTTATCTGCTACATAACAAATTAATTCCGCTTATAACTGACCTCGGTTCCAAACAGAACTTCAAAGCGATGCATCAACTGAAAAGAAACCCAGAACTTCAAAGCGATGCATAAACTGAGAATTTGGCCTTTGATATATACATTGAAGACTGTTGGCCTCTTATTTTCTTTGTTCACCCTCTTCATTTTATAAGTTGCACATAGGATCAGTACTCTCCATAAAAATTGGACTCTTGCCATCATCCTGCAAGCGATCGATCCTGACATTTGAACTCTGACTTGGGGGATGAAAGATAAGCTTTTTAAATGCTAAACGGCGTACTTGGCAAAGTCGTCAATCTTATAGTGCAGGGTGTACATAGACAATTAAACCCCTCTACAGCTCCTCTAATACCGAAAATCCTACAAGTGTTGCCTCAGCAACTCCACACCAGTAACTTCTGTGATCACCCTCTTGAAGAATTGCGTATACTTTTGCCAAACATTTGCATCCTGAAGAACATTCAAGGACAGGCAAAACAGTCCTGAATTCAATCATGCAGACTAAAGCTGCGCAGTTTCACTTAACAAACGAAGAATGTAAACGACTCCCAACAATTGGAGACCGGGGAAGCAAAGACAAAGCTTCGTTCAAATTAATCAATGAGAATATACAAATATATATATATGATGACAATCGGTTTGAACCGGTTTAAGAGGGTTGGAAACTGTTGGAGCTAAACGGCAATTAATTCTTCATTATTCTAAGTCTCCTCTTTAATGAAGAAAGGATTGACATCCACACCTAACATCTTTCTAAACAGTTTCAAATTTGATCTTCCCAAGAGGCTTAGTGAAAATATCAGCAGCATTTTCACTAGTATTACAATACATAAAAAAAATGTCATTAGACTGCATCTTTTCTCGAACAAAATGGAACTAAGTATCAACATGCTTTGTCCTTGAATGATAAATTGGATTATTTGCCAACTTGATTGAGCTCTGGTTATCACATTTGATTATCGTAGCTTTCTTTTGTTCTTCTCCAACATCTTGAAGTAGTCTTCTCAACCAAACAACTTCACAAGTTGTTGCACACAACGCTTTATATTCTGCCTCAGTGGATGACAAAGATACAGTAGGTTGCTTCTTACTGCTCCATGAAACAATCCCGGATCCAATGCCAAAAGCATAACTTATAGTAGATCTCTGATCATCCGGATTGCCAGCCCAGTCAGAATCTGAGTAACATGTCAGCTCAACATCGAATGAATCAGTATATTTAATACCATAATCAATTGTGCCTTTGAGATCCTGAGTACCCCTTTCGCTGCATTCCAATGGCTTTCTAGAGGTTTAGCCATAAACTGACTTAACACACTGACAGAGTATGCTATGTCAGGTCTGGTTGTAGTGAGAGAGTTCAAGCTTCCCACCAACTGTCTATACACTGTATCGTTTACCTCATTTGAACCATCATCGCAGTAAAGTTTTTTGTTTTGTTGCATTGGAACATAAGAAACTTTACACTGATTCATTTTAAACGTCTTAATCACTTCTCTAACATATTTTCCTTGAAACACAAAAGTTTGACCAGCATTTCTCCAGACTTCAAGACCGAGACAGTGATGTAACTCACCAAGATTTTTCATTTCAAATACCTGTGACATCTGCTTCTTAATTCCACTTATCAATTTTTCTGAATTTCCTATAATAATTAAATCAACGACATATAAGGAAATCAATACAATGTGTCCCTTTTCATCAAACTTGGTAAATAGATTTGGATCACTTTTGCTCCTCATAAAACCCTGCTGAAGAAAAAAGGAATCTATCTTCTCATACCATGACCTTGGTGCTTGTTTCATTCCATACAATGTTTTCTTTAATTTACACACTAAATGTTCCTGACCACTTTTCACAAACCCCTCTAGTTGAGTAAGGTAAACCTCCTCCTTTAACTCACCATTCAGAAAAGCAGACTTAACATCTAATTGGTGAAGCTTCCAATGGTGTTTTGTAGCTAGTGCAATTGGCATTCTTATAGTGTTTAATTTAGCTACTGGTGCAAATGTTTCTGTAATCAGTGCCCTCTTTCTGTGAATACCCTTTTGCCACCAATCTGGCTTTATATTTATCTATACTGCCATCTGCTTTGAATTTAGGTTTGTATATCCATTTACATCCTATGGGCTTTTTATCATTAGGCAATTCAATCAATTCCCAAGTTTTATTTTTCATTACAGAGTCATATTCTTCCTCCATTGCTTTTCTCCACTCTTCATGTTCATTAGCTTCATTAGAACTCATGGGTTCTATGACATTTGAAATATTAGAACATAATCTTTGTTAAGACATAAAATTAATTCTAAGTGTTTCCTCTTTGTTGGATTTCTACTCTCCTTTCACATTTCACATAATTTTTTTCTAGAGCTTCCTCTGACATCCACGAGACTATAATTCAAGCTGACATCTAAGTCTTTCTAAGGTCTTTCAATGCATGGAAAGGTACATTACATGGGAATCCCCTTTTACTCTCGAAGGATTGGGTCATTAGTCTCCCCTTTCAATTATCCATTTGATCATTAACATTGATTGGTTTCACTTGTCATCTTTATCAATCTAATAGATAGATAAATAATTGTTCATCACTCGTCATCTTTGTCCCTTTCTCTTTTTAGTTCTCCATCAGCTTCTTAAGTTGTGATTGGATTCTGATTAAATGAGACTTCTTGTTTTTTATTCTAAGAAAAAAAGGTCCTGCAGACCACTAGGTCTAGGAGGGATGTTAAAAGAAAACAAAAGAAACGCACATGCAAGAATAAGCACAACTCTTTCTCGCTTTGTTTTTAAATTAAACCTGCTGAAATCTTGCACATGGTTCAATCTTCTGCTAGAGTCTCATTGGACGAAATGACAGGTGCTGGAGAATTCAAACGCATGGCATCTACTTTTTGCTCCTTCATTTCAAGGGATAAGTCCTCTGAATTCTCTGCTGAGTCTGGTAGATACCACCTGTACATATCCTATGCATGTCCTTGGGCATCCAGGTGTTATGCCATCTTGAAGCTGAAGGGACTGGAGGATGATATTGGTGTCACGGTACCTCCTCTTTTTGTAAAATCTCTCCATCTTTTAGGATGCTTGTTGAATAATCTATTACTTTATGAATTGACTTTTCAATGGTTCTTGTCGATTAGTCAGTAAAAGCAAAATGGGAAAGGACAAAAGAGGGTGAGGATCACTTTGGTTGGACATTCCCAACATCTGAAGATGAAGATCCTGGGGCTGAGCCAGATAAATTGAATGGAGCCAAAAGTATAAGAGAACTTTATGAGTTTTCTAGCAGCAATTACACAGGCAAATACTCTGTCCCAGTATAAGCAGCTCCTCGGCATCCTTTCCTTGCATTTTTTAAAATCCTGTTCGTTGTCATCTTCTATGTTGAAAACTATAGATGTGTAGATTTTTTTTATGCATTCGTCCAACTCAAATATACAGGTATTATGGGATAAAAAGAACAAAACAATTGTCAACAATGAAAGCGCTGAGGTCAGCCGCATGCTGAACACAGAGTTTAATGATATAGCAAAATATCCAGAGGTGGACCTATGTCCACCTCATTTGCAGTCCCAGATTGATGAGGTCAATACCCTAACCTTTTCAATTACACCAAAGTATACCAGATCCCAGGAATTTCAAGTACTGTCAACATGGATCACATCAAGCGCAACTACTATGGCAGTCACCCTTCTATAAATCCATATGGAATTATTCCTCTTGGTTCTCACATTGACTATTCTGCTCCTCATGATCGTGCAAGATTTACTCAATGAAATCCATTTGGATATAATGACTAGGCTACTATACACTGATATGACTACTCTGAGTTATAATTTGGATATCATAATGGATCATTATTACACTCTGATGCGAGGATGTATCGTGATTCATTATCACTTTGTAAAGGAGAGATTCACAGCATAATAACTTGAGCTTGACATGTTATGTGTGGAATGTTGAATGAAGGAAATATAGTTTGAACTTTGGATACATATTTAAAAATAAAGTTTCATTCATAGCAAGGACTATGTTGGGGTTAGATCAATTCCACTTATAATCTGAGGGAAAGAAGAGAGAGAAGAGTCTTTGGTTGCCCAAAATATTTTAGTTCTATGCCCTTGAGGTTATAATCTGAGGGAAAGAAGACAGAGAAGAGTCCTTGGTTGCCCAAAATATTTTAGTTCTATGCCCTTGAGACTCAGTTGATATGCCCTTGAGACTCAGTTGATAGATGCTCTATTCCAGGTGCATTGATTTCTCATTTTCTTCATTCTCTCAGAAATTGACAAGGAAGTGCAATAGACTGGATTTTGTTGTATAATTTATATTCTGTCTATTTTTATAGGAAGGAGATGAGATAATTCACTCTAGTTATCCATTGCCTTTCTTTGCAAATTTAGATATTTCTTTTGAAATTTAAACAAAAAGGGAAAAATAAATTGGATTAGGTATTGTTTTCTTGCATCGTTGCATAACATTGGGAATAAGAAAATAAAAAATTAATAAATTTGCATTCTCTTGCATTTCCTCCTTGATTTCAATTAAAATAAAAGAAATGAAAATACACATAAACCACTCTCGCCCAACAACACTCTCTCTCAGAATAAAGGGAAAATGAAAGAACTTTCTTTATTTCCGTTAGCAAAATGGGAAAAATGTCGTCTATGTTTTCATTTGAATGTTTAGATTCGATTCCTTAGCTTTTCCACTTTTGAATATAATCACATTAGTGTCATGGCTTAGACATTCAAAGAGCAAAGTAAACAAACTCATTCCTCACTTTTATGCTTGTGTAAGTGTTAGATGAGAATTTTGGGACATTGGGTACTACTCATTAAATAGTTAAAGGCCAAAGAACCGGTCTAATATTTTAGGTGTGTTTATGGATTGTGCTATTGTGTATTAAATTATAGAATCTATTGTGTTTTTGGCATCTATATAGTTGTTGTTGGTTCTATATAATGAAGATATCATATTGTTATGATGCTATTTTGTTTTTTATTAATGATTATGTCAGACCTACTAGGATTTGTTGCAGACGATAAAGTGCTCTTCCAAATGCCCCAACACAAGAAGACCATCACAAGGAGAATTAATGTACAATTTATATTGAAAACCTCCACAATTAAAGAACTTCTTCAATGTAATGTTCCCAGCTTAACTAAGGAACATTACTACGTGGAAAAACACATAATTTCAAAAATTTGCTACTAACTAAATTCTTGTAGCTTACCAACTACGAATTATGCACAGATTTAACCATTTTTAGATACTCATAATTATAAGCAGTTACAACATGCTGAAATGACATGAATGTTGCGTCCTCATTGAGACCAACCGTGCGTGCAACCAACTTTGTGATGTGCACAGCGATTTGAGCACTGCGCTAGAATCTCATTATCGTTGCTACTAAAATTGACTAACAAATACATTTAAATGTAGAATTACAAACAACATGGCATTCAAGCTCATGTAATTGTCCATACTAGTTAAAACTGTAAATGCAACTAATGAATTTATCACAACTACTTATCACACACATAGTAAAATCACAACAATTAAATTCATAAAATAACTCAGAAAATAGATAAACGCTTATCTTTTTAAAACAGTTGTGCAACCAGTTGCTTGGAACAGAGGTTCCACTCAACCGTAGACTTATTGTTCCAAATATCAGCAACAAGTCACCCCCAAGCTGGGGCTAGGAATCCACAAGAAAACGTTGTCCCTCACTGTCCACTCACAACTATATCATGATACCCACTGATATTCTCCTACATCTATCGTGATTTCTACTAGCTATCTTCCTTTTGACCTGCCCAACCCAA
>ML811866.1:123210-136931 GCA_009831015.1 Picea engelmannii | reverse complement strand
TTTAAATAATAAAGTTAATGGAGAAATTACTAAGTGGACAAGTGGTTAGAAGTGGGTTAGCCCTAAAATAAGGAAAGTGGTTTAAGATGGTTAGAAGGTAACCCCTTGAGGAAGCTACATAAAAGTATAAATAAGAGGCAAGGGTCTCTCATTTAATTAAAATTGAGCATATTGAATATCTACAAGTGACTGAGGTAAACATAGGATATCTAAGGCTAATTTCAGAGTGAAGGTGAAGTAAAGAAGGTTGAAATTCAAGGGAGGATAAATTATTTTGATGATGCTTTCTAAGGTATGTTATTTACAGGTCATCTCACCATTTTCGCAATAATTTTTTTTCTAGAATGGTTCAGACCGCGAAATCTAGAGGATGTTGAGAAAACATATCGAGGTAACTGTGATAAAAATTTCAGCTTGTGGTTTGTTGTATTTTTGGAGTTACACTCCGTGCAAAATAGGGTTTGTGGCTAGTCCTGAAACTAGTCTAAAACATGTGTTTTGGGTAAAAACGTCATAAATTCTTCATAACCTATCCAAATCCTGTAAGACCAAATGTATTGGTTAGAGTACAGTATTTAGTATTCTCTGTACCATTTTCAGATCCATACAACAAATATTCTAGGCGGAGCACGCTCTACAAGTTCACTCTCTAGAATACACCATAATTCAACAAGGTATGCCATTTTTGCTATAACTCCTTTTTTGAGAGGTTCCAATTAGTGAAACCCGGATAAATTGCATAAAAGACACTAAAGAATTGTGTATTGTTTTCAGATATTTATTCATTACAGGTACATAGTTATGATTATTTCAAGTTAGGGTTGTTGACTAATGCAAAATTAGTCATGTGAGACTAAAGTAAAGTTTGATGAAAATGCTAGTCTCTTGTTGTTAAGTTAAGGAATGTTTGCAAGTATGTGATCATATACACCATGTCTGTTATAGAGTTACAAATCAGATTTGGATGATGAAATTGATGAGATCTTTTGGTTGAGGTACATGTTGGGTACATGGTTGAGACAAGTAGGTGATGATGTTGGTACATCTTGATGAGTCATAGTTGATGATGTTGGTAAATCTTGATGAGTCATAGTTGATGAGTAGTAGATGCATGATTGGTACATACTTGGTACATGGTTGGAGGCACTTGTTAGTAGTATTGTTCACACGTGGTTTATGGATGATGTAGCATACTTGTCTTAATATATTATTATAAGAACATATTGATATTGGTGATGATTATGAGTTGTTATGTTATGCTTGGTTGATGCACATATTGGTGATATTGTGCATATGGTTGAGAGTTGTATTGGTGATTGATATTGGTGAGTAGATATGATTTGGTTGATAATATTGATGAGACAGGTTGTTTGGATAGGTTATTGTGACAGGTTATTTGTACAGGTTTGGTGCATGTTTGATGCATTTATTTATGGTATAGGTTGATTGGTACAGGTTTACAATAGTATATCTCACAATGATAGTGTGACAGTGGTTCCATCATTCTACAGGACGGTTGGATGTGGCAAGGACAGGTGGTTGTAGCCACCTTCTGGTTGTAGCTGGAGAACATAGGAGGTTGTAGCCTCCTTCTGGTTTTAGCCAGAGAATTGGGGAGTTGGAGCTTCCCTCAGGTTGTAGCCTGAGAAACTAGGGGGTTGGAGTTGTCTTCCAGTTGTAGCTGGAAAACAAAGGAAGTTGGTGCTTCCAACGAATGTAATTATTAAGGACATATAAGAAAAATCATTCCATGGTTTTCTCCCGCTTTGTGTTTCCATGTAAAAACACTAGTGTACTGTGTATGTGTATGATTGCTAATTTTTTCATTGTTTATTTACTCTGCAACTATTGGATGATAATTCTACATTGATATAAAACTTAAATTTTATGGTTAAAAAGTATTAAATTGCTCTGTTACTGATTCACCCCCCTCTTAGCAATCTAATAGACGAGATGATGGAGGATTTTCTTGGATCTGATTACAAAATGGATGCAATAGAAAGGAAACTAGTGCGCAACATTTTGGTGAAGAAGTTATTGTGGTGTAACCTCTTGTTGGACAGTCACACGTTCTAGAAACTAGTCACAGGCATGTCCACTCTCCTCCTAGAATTGATCCACAAGTGATTGAAGGGGAAATAATTTCAATGTTGTTAACTCCATACGAGGAAGGTCAAGAGTGATAGAATATGGGTTCATCGTCCCTACCTAGATTGAGAAGTGTGCAACGAAAAACTCTTAAACACATTCAAGTGGATGAAAGTAGTCTAACATCACTTGAAGGTAGGTTACCTAACCAAACTATTCATTATCATTCGTATAAAATCATTAAAAAATATTTTGAACCAAAATCTGATGTCACTAAATGTCAATTATTTTTTTCTTTGTTAAAATCTAGAAGTTTGAATACTTTTAGGAGAATTTTAAGCATTAAAATAGTCAAAATTTTAGAAACAAGTCATCATATTGTTAGTAACCTTGTGGATGCTTTTCAAAAAATTGGTAAGAAATCTCGTTCTAAAGACCTTAATGCATATGAATATGTCTTTTCACAATCAATTGTTAGCAATATAACAAGAATACATCATTTTCTCCAACAAACCTCTCATCTCATGAAATGCAATATCAAAACCCTTATAAAGTATTCTAGTAGACGAGATAGCCTCGACATAGGTGGCCCAATAGATTTGTTGGCCTTCATTAGTAGGCTATCACGTTCTGACATGAGGTTAATTGGAGCAATTAAGGGACTAATACAAACTTTTTGGCACGAGACCACTAGGCCTTCTTCCAACCAAAAAAATGTATTAAAATTGAGAAGGGGATCTAGGGACCGTGAACCCCATATTAAATATTTTCTTGACATTACACAAACACAATTATATGAGAAATTCAGGACAATACATAGTGCACTTAACTTGAGCCAAAGTTATTTATGTAAATGCAAGCCTTGTAAATTCTAACCTTGTACAATATCTACTGCAAACATATATTCAAAAAAGAACATAAAAGATACAATGGCAAATACAAACATTACACAGACATTTTTCCCTTGGAAACCCAAACTGGGAAAACCAACATATTCTATATTCATTCATTGTGATACATTGTTTACAATACAATATACATATAGGAGCCAGCGACATCCAAAACCCTAACCCAATGACCTAGATTAGTCCAAAACCCTAATTCCTTAACTGGAAATAGAAAACCATCGGCAAAAACCATGTGCCGAAAAACCACCTAAATACATGACACGTTTCTCGAGGAATAAAATTGTTTTCCTGCTCGTGAAAAGAATATAACACATACCCAACAAGCCTTGGTATGTTCAAATAAACACAATCCGTAACATATGTTTTTGTAGATGTCACATTGAGTATGGGTATTATTATGAAGCGCGAGCACACACACATATTTTTGGATTGCATAACACCCTTATGTAGGAATTCTTAGTTTTATTTCCACCACAATCATCTAGAGACTTTATAAACAACATCTTGTGTACAAGACCAATGGGTTGTACACTTTATCAAAAAGATTTCTTAGATCATAAATGCCCCAGGTGTTGTGGAATGGAATTACTGAGCAAGTGAATCCATGTAAGTGATGAGTATGAATTGGAAAGGAAGCAGGTTTCCTTCCAAATATTTTATATGTCGCATATGATATGGATGGAGGGAAGGAAAGAGAAAATATACAATTGATGACTTCCCAGGTATGATTATGTTACTTCATTAAGGAATTCATCAAAAATACATGAAAATATGTTCAACATGTTCATGTGGCTCGATGGAAGGATGAGAATTTTAGAATATGCAAAGATGCATTTCCCGCTGGTAATGTCTTATCAGTGGTTGAATTTGTTGATAACTACACCCTTCAACCAAATAATGAGATTCAAATCCAATATTATCATTCATATTAGGTCAACACAATGGTCCATATCACATACATGCATGGGTCGAATAGTAAAGAAGAAAATAAATTTATATTGAAGGAATATCACTTCTAAATAAGCGATGATCGGTGCCATGACTTAGCCTACTTACAAAATTTCTTTCAGTTGTGTTACAATCACCTTAAGGAGAAGAACATACAAATGAATCAACATTGGATTTAGTCAAATGGTTGCACAAGCCAGTTAAAAAATGATCATTTATTTCAATGGTTGTGTATATTGCACAAAAAAATCAAGGTACCACATATTTGGAATTATTTCGAGTCTTGGCATGGGAAAGGGGAGAATGATGGAGAATACACATGCATAAAAAGAGAATTAAGTATGAAATAAATTAAGTTCACAACTACTTCCCTCATTTGATATGAAAAATCCATTGTTGAATGGTGTTCTTCAGTAATGGGAGAGGGAACAAGAATGCGTGAAGACCAATCACCGAGGAAAGGAAATGCACATAGATATTTTTGGGAGATGGTCAATGTAGATCGATCACAGTGGTATGAATGAAAAAAAATCTAGGGCACTTGTGAATTCAATTTAGTTTGAACATCAAAAAATGAAATAGTTGAAATATGGACGAGAAAACTCTCTTGATTTTGTGGTCCATGTAGTAGTAATGAATGGGATGATTGTGAATCCATAGACTGGGTTGATAGATGGGATTGATTATCAGTCCCCATTGGTTAACGTATAACTATGGAATTATCCCATTTGGAGGAGGACCAATCAAATATTTCATCAAATTATGATCACATCTCATATATCATATTTCCACGTTCGATGAAAGCTTCAGATCCCATACTATACCTCATTGAGCAAAACCCTAGGTATGGAGTTCCTCCAAAAAATTTTTTTGATGGAAATTAATTGATAGTGGAGGGAACCCAATATTTCAAAACCAGTGCCCTAGATCTAATGCAACTGACGGTTCATCGATCTGTGGCCCGGTTAGAGTTTTATCGCAAGTTGCAACTCACCTCCTCAAGCCATTCTGAGACATGTTGGAAATTGGGTATGGGGGACTAAAATACAAATATAGTAGAAAAGGATTTTAGTAATATCCCACACGTCTATTTTTCCAAGGCCCACATGACCACGCTACCCATAGTCACCCAAAATAGTGTTATTGAAAATTGACCTCTTGTTCAAAATTTGCACTATGCCTCACTGAGAAAAACCCTAGTTCTAGAGATCGATCAAAAAACACTTTTTCGAGAAATGAAATGATAACAGAGGGGCCCCAATATCTAAAATATGATGCCTCATATCCAATGCAACCGATTATTCATCCATATAAGGCCCAGTTTGAGTTTTATTACGAGTTGCAACTCGCCTCCTCAATCCATTCAGGGACATGATGGTAATTTACTCTAGGGGCATAAAATACAAACCAAGAAGCATAGCATAGTTTTGTAAGCTCCTACATGTATATTTTTTCAATACCCACGTGACCACACTACCCACAATCACCCAACACATTGTTCTTGAAAATTGACCTTTTGATCATAAATTGCACTGTGCCTCACTGAGAAAAACCCTAGTTCCAAAAATACTGCAACAAATTATTTTTCGGGCAATGGGATGATAGTGGAGGGTCCCCACTAGATGAAACCTAGTGCCTCGAATCCAATGAAAATGATGGTTTTTCCATCCGAGGACCGATCGGAGTTTTATCGTGATTTGCAACTCACCTCCTCAATCTATTTAGGGATATGTTGGAAATTTGGTCCAGGGGCATAAAATCAAAACCGAGCAGCATAACAAAGTTATGTAATGTCCTAAACGTTTGTTTTTCCAAGGCCCATGCGACCATGCTACCCACAATATCCTGGCATAGTGTTCTTGAAAGTCAACCTCTTGATTAGAAATTGCATTGTGCCTCACTCAACAAAACCTTAGTTCTGAATATACTTCAACAAACCCTTTTACGGGAAAGGAAATGATAGCGAAGGGACCCCACTAGATGAAACCCAGTTCCCCAGATCTAATGAAAATGATTCTTTTTCCATCTGAGGCCTAGTTAAAGTTTTATCATGAGTTGAAACTCACCTCCTCAAGCCATTCAAGGATATGTTGGAAATTTGGTCCAGTGGCATAAAATCCAAACCGAGTAGCATAGTGGCGTTCTGTAAGATCCCACACATTTATTTGTCTAAGGCCCATGTGACCATGCTACCCATAATCACCTAACATAATGTTCTTGAAAATCATCCTCTTGATAAAAAATTCTACTGTGCCTCATTGAAAAAAACCCTAGTTCTAAATATCCTCCAACAAAATATTTTTTGGGAAACAAAATGACAGTGGAGGGGCCCCATTAGCTGAAACCTGGTGCCCCAAATACAATGCCATGGATATTTCTTCCATCCAAGGTCCGATTAGTTTTTTATCACGATCTGCAACTCGCATCCTCAATCGATTTAGGGACATGTTCTCAATTTGGTTTGGGGGAATACAATCTAAACTAAGCATCATAACATAGTTTAGTAATCTCCCACATGCATGTTTGGACAAGGCCCATGTGACTCCGCTACCCATAATCGACCGAAACAATGTTCTTGAAAATTGACCTCTTGATCAGAAATTGCATTGTGCCTCATTGGGAAAAACCCTAGTTTCGTAGATCCTCCAAAAAAAACTTTTCCAGGAAATGAAATGACATTGGAGGGGTTCCACTAGTTGAAACCTGGTGCCCCAAATCTAATGCAACTGATGGTTCATCCATCCCATGGCCAGTTAGAGCTTTAGCACGAGTTGCAACTCACCTAATAAAGTCATTCATGGAGATGTTGGAAATAGACCTAGACCTAAACCATGACCATGACATATACCTATACCTAAACCATGACCTAGACCTAGACCTAGACCAAGAATTATACCTACACCATTACCATGACCTAGACCATGACCTAGACAATGGAAATACAAGGCATGACAAGGCAATGTCTAGGTATAGGTCTAGGCCTAGGTATGGCAAGGCAAAGCAAGGAAAGGAAATGCAAGACATGAAAAGGTTAAGCAAGCATCGACATGGAAAGGAAATATGAGGTATAGGTCTAGGTCTACATGATATATCCTGTTATAAAGGTTATTGAGTTGAAATATTTGTTTTTATTTCATTGATTTTAAATAAGGCCATGGAGTTATGTTTTATTTCATGCAATCCAAAAGAAATTGTGGATCAATAGTATAATGAGACTACACCATAAGACTGGAACATAACCCTATTTAGTGACATCCCTCTCTATGCAAATCCTATTAATTATGATAATCCATGTTTCAAAACTATGAAGATGAATAAGATATAGGAATAAAGAGAGCTTATGTAATGACATTGAAATTATCATGCAATTATTTTGATCTAAGATTGTTTTCGAGCTCAAGCCATTATTTACCTATTCAAACAATTTTATGCTAATCATCATTTTGGTTTTGTATGAATTTTAATCATGTGCAAGGAATAAATAATTAGAGGTGTAAACTCAACAAGGATACCTAAATTAGGTTACCATTTTATTAAAGGGTGTTAAGTAAGCATTCAAAGCGTTAGCAATTTGAATAAGTTTGATTGTTAAATTGGTTGAAATTTTGTGTTTAACCTAGAATGATATGGAAAGGAAAGGCATGGCATGGAAGGGCATGGAAAGAAAAGGAAAGGAAAGGAAAGGAAATGCAACATAAGGAAATGCATGGCATGGCATGAGAAGGAAAGGATTGACAAGAGAAGGCAAGGCAAGGCATGACATGGAAAGGAAAGGTGTTGGCACACGGGCAGATCTAGGTTTCAACGCTTCAACATCGCACCAACAAAACCCTAACTACTGGCTCTTTCGGCAACACCTGTGAAGTAGATGAAGTCTCACTCGAGGTAGAGGTAGGGGGGTTGTAGGACTCAAGTGTGTACAACCTAGCCGGGACACATATCTTTGATCACTACACTTAACAGATCACTTAGCAATTAACATTCATTAGTCTTTTAACCTTTATTCACATCGCAGGTTAAACCCTTGCTACATAACAACACAATATTACTCAAGATCTAAGCATATCTAACCATTAGAACACAACATCAAAGTATATATATCATTCATTCATACATAAATCACTTGAGCATCAATGGATTTAAGCAATTAAATACATAAACAATATAAACAACATAGCACAAAGCACATCAACACAGGAGATACATGGTTCACCCCAGTGTGGGGCTACATCCACCAACTATTCTTTTTCTTTATTAGTCTCCTTCAATCTTCTTACATGCATAGAGCCACAAATCCAAATCTACATAGGACAGGAGATCTACGCCCACGTCGCCAGATCCTCCTTCCTCGAGTTAGGTCCAACCATAGAGCCTTTACACAGTCTGTGAAACAATCACTTTTCAAAACACTTGCACTTAGCTCTGCAAGCATTAACACATCTTCTTGCACATAGATAATATTAGAACTAAGGCATCGACCTACTAGGTCTCCTTCTTACATCGCCTAGATACTTATTTATACATTACAAAAGGGGCCTAAACATGGGAAAACCCATGGGCTGACATCCCATACCCGTTACATAAACCCTAAAACCCAAAAATCCCGCAAAAATGGAGAGATCCTGTGATCTCCACTTTGCCTGGGCACTCCATCTTCGACCAGCCTGTTGAAGTCCCAAAAATGGTGAAACACAACCAATGTTTACAAAAAACTTGGTCGAGGGCCAACAGGCCCCCAACACTCACCTGTGACTCATCCTGAGTCACTCTGATCTGGGAAATACTGCTTCGAGGGCCTCAAGATTAGCTTGCGCTTCCACGACTTACTACTTCGCCAGAGCTTCCTACTCGATGAACTCTTGAATGACTTTCTCGGTGACAGGCCCTTCCAGACGTTGTTCCACTACTACGACCACTTGTTCTAGCTATGATCCTTGTCCCTTGATTTCTTCAAAGAGGGTGCAGGCTTCGTCCTGCACCGAGTGGAGTCGCTGTGTCACTTCCATCACTCTGCTCTAGATAACAGTGACCTGTTGCTGACCTGTGCACTACTCCTCTGATCTCTTCATCTTCTCAACAACCATAAGCTGCTTCAACTATTCTTGCATTGTCGATGCCTACTGCTTTGCCTCCTAGAGCTGTGCCTCCAATCCCCTCAGCTCCGGGTCTTATGCAAGGTGCTCATAAGTTTTCACACTTTGGTTACTTAATTTCTTGCATTTTGAGGCTAAAACCCTGATTCTTTCTACTGTGCTCCTGGCAGTTTATTCCCTTTGGTATCACACTTCTTTTGGAGTGATTGAAAATGATTTCATTTCTAACTCTGCTACTCTTTCTTGAAGCTTCTAAATGGCTTCAACGATCTTCCCCACTTGGATTTCAACTGTCTCTTCTTGCATCTGGGCCAGGCTTGGCACAGAGAGAAGTGATTTAGTTACTGCTTCTCTAACCCTAATTTACTCCATGAGAAGCTATTCTTTTTCTTTCTAGATTTGATCTTTGTCCTCTTCAAACTTCTCCTGGAGGTCATCTTTCTCTTGCTGCACAACCCAACGTTTATCTAGGGCTTCCTCCTTTGCTTGCTTCAAGGCCTCTCTAGACTACTCTTTTTCTTCCTATACTTAACGAAGGAGAGATTTTGTAGCATCTTCTATCATTCACAATTGGTTGGGCTCATCTCCCAACTCTACATCTTCTGATGACGACGATGTAGTAGACACTGTGTGTATCGAATAGAGAGATTTTTATACCCCCTTCAGCTCCGCCTCGATTCTGCCATACATTGTCTCCTTCTTTGCTTCATTTCATTGCAAAATATCCTCTGAAGCATCTGCTACAGCTGCGATGATGAAGTCAATATCATCCACTATGATTACATTCTATGACTGAGGCTTATTGGCTCATGATTTCTTCTGTGCTGAGGGTTTCTTTGGAAAAACCTTTATTTTCTTCGATGTCTCGGCCTCTGTAAGGGGATCCTTCGGTGGTGTCACTTCGCCCTTTTTTTTCTTTTCTTCCCCTTCCTCCTCTTGGTTTACTTCGTCACCTCCTCCTCCTCTAGGTGAGTCAGGCACAGTTTCCTCCAATGCGCTATTTATCTCTTGAACTTCTTCCTTATTTTTCTTTTTCTTAGCACTGCTCAGTCCATCACACTCAATCCTGGTGACCACATGAATTCCGATGAGGTTGGGGTCAGAGAGTTCTACATCTCCAATTGGTACAAGGAATTATGCAGGACATTCCTTGGTTATCTCCTCCATATCTTCCTCAGTCAATTTATATTAAGAATTTAACTCCTCCTTGTTTTCGTCCCCACGTGCGGTGATGTATATGAAGTGGCGGTCTGCACGGAACTTCGCGAGTGGCATGAAGATATGGAGTGTATTCACATTCATTCAGGGGAATGACTCAATGGCCCACGTGAGCTGTAAGTAGTAAGTGTGGAAGACAACATTCAAATTCCACTGATTCACCATATCGCTTGAATACCACAAGGTGGTGAACCTTGCCGCTGGTGGTTTGGATGGCTCAACTTCAGGGAATGTCGCTCCCTCTCACATCTCCCAGGAGAAAAATGCTATGAGTATGAGTAGACAACTAAAGTGGAATTCATAAACTTGGCCATGCACTTCGCGACAGTCCTTCTCCAACTCATTGACGAGGTATCTCGCCCAGTGCATCTGCATCCCTTCAACGCACTTTCCTACGAGGTCGATGACAAACCCTATGACTTGCGTTGGTGTGTTCTTCCTGACAAGCTTACCGACGATCAATTGGAAATCTAGGTGCACTACGCCATATTGGATGGATGTTATTGGATAAATCAATGAATGTGGACATAAACTAATATCCCTAGATCCACCTGGATCTAGAACAAAACAAGACAGGACATGACGCTTTCCCTAGGTTTCTACCATTGAATTTATCACCAAAGAAGGAGTGTATGACATAAATTTATATATCACTTCCCTATATCTTTGTTGTCCTTTCTTCACTCCGGTGCTCTTATGAGATCAGATCTGCAATGACATAAACCAACCAAAGTGAAAGAAGCAATTGTAGATTCAATGGAAACCTAAACATGTGATCAAGGAATCATGTAATAAAACACTAATAATTTTATGGGAAAGAAACATGCCGCTGTATCATGTTAAGTGAAAGTGGAAGATACAACCAAAGTTCCTTGATGTTGCAATTTCCCTTTCGGTGGTCCTTTGTTCCAACACACACATGCACTTGCTATGAATTTGCATGAAGATAATCCACAAAGCTTGATGGACAAATGGAGGCCTCAAGCATCAATTGTATTAGGATTCTTCACACAATATTTAGCCTATTCTTTTCTCAATATTGCTTGACCTTGCTTCACCTTTTCCATGATAAATCCATTATTATATAGGAGAAGATGAAGTGGTTACTAGGATGAGGATCATCCCACCAAATCATAGAAGCCAGTAAGATCACAACCATACAGACACCACCTCACATTCTAGAAGATTATCCTTCTAGAAACTTTGTGAAACTTCTTCCTTTTCTTAGCTTCAAGCGTCGCTAAACCCTGCCTATATACTAGCATGCAGAAATCCCGTAGGCCAGGCATAGAGAAGCCTACAAAAATCAAGGATTTCCACACTGTGTACCACTTTCATCCTGTGGCGTCATTCTAAAAATGTGCCTTGTAGGGGAAGAAATCAACCATTTTCCTCATGTGAAAGATTGTTTTGGAAGCTTGAACACATTCCTATGGGGTCATCATCAGAGTGACCAAAATAATGTGTAACAATGGAGGATACCTTGCATCCCTTCTTCCCCTTCTCCACATCTCTATAGGTTTCCTTTATACGTTGCGCCAGGGAGTGATATGCAACCTTCCCTGGATAAAAAGGGTGAGGGTCTAGTCCCTGCATGCTCAATCCAATGATCATGTGGATCAGCGCTAGATCCACAGTCACACATATATCTGACCATAGATAACCTCCATGATAGCATGACATGACGAGTTTAATGCATGCATTAACCTCTTGATGTCTGCCGAAGTGGGGTATCTTCATAACATTAAGGATGGTGGACCTCACAATCTCCTTGATCCATGGCCAGGGGAATATCTTGGGCTTCTTCCCCACTGTCTTTGTCAAGTACCTTTGCGGTGCGAGCACCACATAATTATTTCTTTCTCCCAGGTTAAAGTCGATGATATTAAGATCAGGGATCAGTCCTAGCTGCGGTCCTACTGCATGTATCCCTTTCCTCCTCATCTCTTCTGGAAGGTTTCCCAACTCCTTGGCATACATCATAGGATTTGTAGTGTTCCTTAGCATCTTTGTGTAAAGTGGGCCACCAGAGGCCAGCTCTAAGAAACTTCTTCTATGTTGCTTTCCCTGCATAGTGTCCTCCTACGATTCCTTCATGTGCTTCTGCCATAATCAGTGGTATTTCTTCCTCCATAACACATCTTCTCAATATCTCATCAGGTCTCATCTTATAAATCTGTCCAGCTATAAGTGAAAAATTTGCAGCTCGAACTACCAACGGTTTCTTCTGAATGACTGTATATTCGTGAGGTTCCATTCCTGTTGATAGGAACTAGACTATCTCGGCGAAGTGATCATCAACCTTTATTATGGCCAACAACTTTGCATCTAGTAGTGTATCCTCCAAACTGGTAGGTTCCTCTCCATGTTCTAACCTAGACAAGTGCTCAAGACCCTTGTTCATTCTTCCTGGCTTGACCACAATCTCAAAATCATATTCCTGGAATAACAGTAGCCATCTGCATATTCTTCCCCACAGCACTGTCTTGTTGACTAGGTATTTCAATGCAGAGTGATCAGTGAACATCTTAAAATGTCCTCCCAACAAGTAGTGTCGAAACTTCTGTAGCACGTACACCATGGCTAAACCTTCTCTCTCAGTGGTAATGTAATTTATCTCAACTATAGAGAGCTTTCTGCTAGCGATGGCTAACATATGGTCAATATATCCTACTCCTAGTTGTGATAACATTGCTCCTAATGAAATAGATGATGCATCGACATGCACATGGAATTCATTACTCCAATCCGGGAAAACCAGAATAGGTGTAGTTACCATTTTTTGTTGCAGTGTATCGAAGCTCTGTTGACATTCCTATGACCATTGGAACTGACAATATTTATTTTAACTATTCTCCATGGGTGTTTTTATCTGTGCATATCCCTTGATGAATTTTCTCTAGTATCCAGTATGTCCCAGCGTAGTGCACAACTGTCTAACCAAAGTAGGAGGAGGTAGATCAACAATGATGGAAATATTGGAAGGATCTACTAGCAACCCCTGCTTACACACAATATGGCCTAGTGGTGCCCCAAAGGGTGAAAATAAGATACACTTCTTTAGATTCAGGGAAATCTGACATTGCCTGCACTTATCCAACATTATTCCTAAGAATTCAATATGATTTTGCAATAAGCTAAAAACAATCCAATCATCAAAATATGCTTACAAAAAATTATGTAAAAATTCCTTGAATGCTTCGACCACCACCCTAGAAATGATGGTTGGTGCATTCTTCACTCTGAAAGGAATCATTGTGTACCATAAATAACCCCATTCTTTTGCAAATTTGGTCTTATGGTGATCTTCCTTAGCAATCATGATCTGATGATAACCTAAAAATCCATCTGTGAAGGAATATACCTTATGTCCTCCCACATTATCTAGAACCTCATCTGTAAAAGGTGTAGGGAATGGATCATGTAGGCATGCATCATTCAACTTCCTGATATCTACACAGATCCT
>ML811866.1:80232-103424 GCA_009831015.1 Picea engelmannii | reverse complement strand
ATGGAAAGTAAATGCAATGCAAGGAAATGCAAGGGATGACATGGAATGAAAAGGAAAGGCATGGAATTGCATGGCATGGCAAGGCAAGGCAAGGAAATGAAAGGCAAGACAATGCGATGCAAGTAGATGCAAGGCATAGCATGGAATGGAATGGAAAGGAAAGGCAAGGCATGACATGGAAAGGTAATGCATGACATGGAATGACATGAAAAGGTAAGGGAAGACAAGGAAAGGAAAAGCAAGGCAAAGAAATGCAATGCAAAGCAATGCAAGGTATGGAATGTCAAGGAAAGACATGTAATGGAAATGAAATCCAAGGCATGGCATGGCATGTTATGGAAGGAAAGGCTTGGTATATCATGGCATGAGAAGTCAAGGAAAGGAAAGGTAAGGAAAGGAAAGAATGCAACATAAGGAAATGCAAGGCATGGGATGGCATGGCATGGAAAGGAGAGGCATGGGATGGAAAGGAAAGGCATGGCATGGAAAGGAAAGGAAAGGAATGTCATGGAAAGACAAGACAAGGCATGGCATGGCATGGAAAGGCAAGGCATGGTATGGCATGACATGGTATTGCAAGGCAAGGAAATGCAATGCAAGGAAATTAAAAACAAGGCATGGCATGGCATGGAAAGGTAAGGCATGGCATGTCATTGTAAGGAAATGAAATGCAATACAAGGCAATGAAAAACAAGGAAATGCAACACAAGGAAAGACAAGGCATGGAATGGAAAGGAAAGGCATGGCATGCCAAGGAAATGCATGGCATGGGATGGAATGCCATGGAAAGGAAAGGAAAGAAAAGACAAGGCCCGAAAAGGAAAGGTATGGCATGGTAAGGCAAGGCATGGCATGGAAAGGCATGGAATTGCATGTCATGGCAAGGCATGGAATTTCATTTCATGGAAATGCAAGGCATGGCATGGCATAGCATGGAAAGACAAGGCAAGTCTAGGCAAGGAAAATCAATCGAAGAAAAGGAAATGCAAGCCATGGAATGGAAAGGTAAGGAAAATAAAGGCATGGAATGGAAAGGAAAGGAATAGCATGGAAAGGTGTTGGATGCAAGCCGATTTTGAGGAAGAATCCAATTTTCAAAAGTAAATCTTAAATTAGAAAAAGATAGCTGGAAGGAAAAGAAACACGTGCGAGGGAAGGCTGCATGAAAAGGAGGAAAGCATGCAAGGCACACATGTAGGAAAACCTAACCACATTAGGGTTAGGGTTTTTGTAAGAGATTGTAATGGATGATAAGACAAAAATAAGTATAAATAAGTACTTAGGAGGTCTAGGTTAGGGTTGGAGAATGTTAGAGAGTACCTTTTGATTGGCTAGGAGAACTACTGTATGATCTGATACCATTTTTGTAAGTTGTTGAGTTGTAGGAGGGTCAAGTAGCTAGATATTGAGGGTTCGATCGTAGGTTGAGAGCCTAGTGCAATATAGTCAGCCTCATAGAGGATTGTGGAACCGGTTTTGTAACTGCATGATCAAGATTGTAGTGCATGCGACACCATCTATTAGAGAAATCTAAATAGAAGAGCATAAGAAGACAAATCTTTGTGGACATAGCCTAGGAGGGGGTAAACCATGGTAACACCCGTGTTATGTGTTGTGATTGATTTCATGTTTACCTTCTGTAAGTAGTTAGATGATGAATGGATAAGTCGGTGAGATCTGTTATATGTTGGATCTGTTAGAATTAATACATAACCTTAACAAATGAATGAATAATAAGAATAATAGAAAGAATATCTAGATCAAGGCCTAAGAATATGAATTGCAATCCAAGATTCCCACTCTTTCCTATATTGCAAGCACCTTAGCATTGCAGTCACCCATAGGAATATCTCGAGTGAGAGTGCGTAGTACATTATTTGTGTTGCATTTCCTTCTGGTTTACCAGGAGGGATGATAATTTTAGAGGGATTTGATGGAAACCTATTCATATATGAACCTGGGTCAACCCAAGAGTAGGTAGAGAGAGTAGTAACCAACAAATGGTTCCATTGTTCGCTGGAACTGCAAGGGATTGAGTGAGTGGGATCCGTGAAATAATCGTGAAGAGAATGAAGGTATAAAAAGGAATGTTCATACCATGAAATCCAATGAAGACAGAGATTGAAAGTTGGTTGAAAACAAAGGAGCTTGAATTTGCACAGAAAGATAACAAAAACCCTAAGTTAACACCACACAAATACCTAGACAAGTATATGTTTAGTGACCTGCATGAGGTCTTTTTCTGTGATTTCCCACATGTGTTGTAGGAGTGGCTATTGAGGATGAAATAAAACCACCCTACAAATCGAATCAGACAGATCGAGTGGAATCCTGTGGAGATCATGCAGTTACAACAAGTTAACAACAAATTCACGCGCGCAATAGATTTTTGGTTAGATAGTATTGTTTCAGGGTTTATCACATAATTTGTAGTAGATACAACAAATACTTACATCGTAACAAATAAAGAGTTTGCAAGAGGACATAGAGGTAGGTATATCATATCGCTCTATACTTCAATCAAGATCTTACTGTATAACAAAGGTGTGATGACTATGAAAGTAGACAACTAAACTTGCCTACGTGCATGGGGGAAGGGGGGAAGCACTGACAAGAGGTGGAGAAATGGAGGAAGAGATGGATAAGGGAAAGAAGGAGAAGGCCATGGAACCAATCATGATGGATGAATATTAGATCAAGAATATTATGGAAATAACTGGAAAAACACGCAATGGAGTACCCTACCAATATAAGATGAATAATAAGAAGAGATCCATAACATATAGAGAGGGATTGGAAAGTGATGAAGAAGAGGTATATGATCTCCGGGATATGGATAATATTGAGGAAATCCTTCATGCGACATATGAAAGAAATAAAATAGGTCCAAGGGTAGGAGAAGAAGGAAACACTCCTATCTATATCAGTGTCAGTGTGGAACCCATAACTCCATGTACGACTAATACACCAGAAATAACAACACCATTTAGACAACTGAATTTTAGTGGAAGAAAGACAACAAGAAGTACATCTAAACAAGGAGTAGCAAGTGGAGGATCCATTTTAGGAAGTAGTAGTCAAATATCTACACCGTGTAGAGGTAGTACGTCATTAGAGTTCAATATGGCAGTACATGATCCCACCATTCGGTTACCAGAGTTCAAGGGAGAGGCATCGAAGGATCCTGAAAAGAACTTGTTCATCTGCGAGAATATATGGGAAGAAAAGAAGATCACATATGAGGATACAAAAATTGTGCAGTTAGCCATTGTGCGTTGGATTGGTACATGAGTCTAGATGTAAACAATCCACCAAGAACAACACAAACTATTGCAGATGTGAAGAAGTTGTTGATAAATGAATTTCAGAAGACTAGTTCAAAAGATCAGTACATGAATGAGATGATTGAAATCAGATAGAAACCAGGTGAGTCTGTTTAGGATATTGATCATAGGTTCAAAGGATTGAACGGTAAGTTGAAGTATGTCATGACTGACATGCAACATATACATCTCTTTTTGAATTCACTGCTACCACATCTGAAATACCCTTTGAGGCAACATAAGTTTCAAACTCAGGCAGAGGCTCTATAGGCAGCCTTACAACTCTAAGAGAACCAATATTATAAGACATACCCAACAATATAAGAGATAAAGGAGGATCTAAAGAACCTCACATATCAACTGAATCAGAATAGAGAAAAGAGAAAAGAGAAATTGTTTGGTGTACTACATGCAGGATAGAAGGACAACACAAGAATGTGTGCCCAAATTTTGTGTAGTATATGGAAACATGGTTACCAAACCCATTTTCAACAGGAGTAACATGGTGCAAGATCTGTAAAACACATCGACATGACCCATATAATTGTACAATGATGCAGAAGTACCAGACAATACCCAAGAATTCATACTGCAATTTTTTCATATCAATGGGTTATGATGACAAAGATTGTAGGACAATGGACATGATGAAGGAAATAAATTTAGATACTTATAGGGTGCAAGAAGAGATGATGAAAGGGAAAACTGCACCATAGTTCAACCAGGTAATACCTCCATATAATAATGCGCAACAACAGTACAACACTGTGCAACAGAAGTACAACACTAAGCAGCTGCAGTATAACACTGCGCAACCACAATATAACCCTGTGTAGTATAATCAAGTGCCCCAGTACAACACAACATGAGTAGATCAAGGTAGATACATAGGTGGAGGATGAGGTAGAGGAGGATTTTGAAGAGGTAGAGGTCCAATAGTGTGCCACAACTGCCAACATCTAGGACATTATGAAAGGGAATGTCCACTTCCACCTGCGACATGTATGCACTCTCACGCATCATACCATGATATAGAGGAATGCCCAACACTTTTGGGTAATATTCAAGAAAAAAGGAACTAGAACAATCAAATGTTCAGTGGATTTCTGCAGAAGCCAGGGATGATGGAAGAAATATCAACATAGTTGTGCATGGAGGAGCTAAGACAGGAGATGACACATTAAGACAGGAGCCAACGCAACAACAATTGGTGAAGAAGAATAATGAATCAAAGAAACAGTTTGATGCGGGGAAAGAAAAAGAAACATTCAAGGAGGCCAGCCATGAGTTCCTTACACAATCTTTTGTGTCTACATCAACTACGTAGCATACTCAGAACGTACCAATGTATGATATGCCTTTATCAATGGATCACACCAGCGAAGTACCACATATATCACAAGTAAGTACCATAAATACTTTTATGCAATCTCATGTTAAGCTACTGAAGGACCCATCACCCGTTAAAGTTTTGAAAAATATATTAGAAATATGTAACATAGAGGAAAAGAGGAAGTTAGAATAGAAAACATTCAATCACCTCCATACAAGAAGGAGTAAGAGCAGAGAATTCAGACTGAATGGCAACATTGGAGATTTCAATATGGGAGACATTATATTAGACTTAGGCTCTAAGGTCAACGTCTTACCTAAGAAGACATGGAAATGTATGGGAGATCCCACATTAGGCTACTTACCTGTCCAATTGAAGCTAACAAACCAACACAAATTTATTCCAATTGGAAGGCTTAAGGGTGTGACATTAGATCTGGATGGAGTGCGCACTAAGGCAGACTTTGAAGTGATAGAAATAATATATGGTACAACACCTTATCCAACATTTCTTGTCTTGGATTGGGAATTTGATAACCATGCCATAATTATCTTGAAGTAAAGGAAGATGACCTTTGAATCAGGATAATACAGAGTCATTGTGCCATTAGACCCTTCAGAAGGGGAAAGGTTCGTAGAACCAACTTGTCTGGATTTAGAGGAAATAAACCAATTATATCGAAAAACCGCACATGAAGAAGATTATGTCAACCCAACCATAGATGGAGTACTCAGTTGGAGGAGCATCACATGATGTGCTTCTGATTCAGATACAAAGTTGGAAAATTGGTAGCAAAGATTACATGAAGTGCCCACAAGAAGGTGCACAAGAATAGACTACGAACTAAGATGGGTGGGTACATAGATAAGAGAACCTCCCATTTTCATGGCATAAATGACTTAGAAGAATTCCTAACAAGATACGAAGATGTAGTGTTAGAGAACCAAAGGCTCTTGTCCCTGGACATTGCACTCAAGGAAACACCTACAAGATGGTGGGGTGCGCACAAAGAGGTAGTTAAGGACTGGTACCAATGTAAGAGACTACTGCACATCATATTCAACGCAAAACATGGCAACAATAAAATGCAGAGATATGATGGAAAGTGGACACCGAAAAAACATTTGGAGAAATGCAAGACACAATGGAGGATGATACCACTAGAGGAATAGCCTCATCACTTCATCCATACATTGGAAGGAATTCCAACAAACCAGTATGTAGACCAGGAACTACAAAGAGGCACTACATAGTGGACAACATTAGAATGGAACTTCATAGTAACCTTCTCATTTGAACATGAGAACCCCAACATGGATTTAACACTGAAGAAGATAAGAGGTGTGATATTTATTGATGAATCAGAGGTTGAACTCATGACAGAGTATCAACAACAGACTAGACAGACAGTGAAATAACTACTGTCATGTTATCATGTGCAGGAAGAAGCACTAGATGAAGATGAATCGCATGACATTTAGATTACATAAATTTAAGTATAAAGAGAGGTGGAAGGTCCATCCCTGGAGTCAGAAGTATTTTTTGCTTCAATCAAGGTGAAGAAAGTCAACATCGGGACAAAAAATAATCTCAAAATGGCCAGCATTGGAGACTACTGGGATGAACAAATAGTAGAAAGGATAACAAAGTTGTCGCACGAGTAAAATGACTTATTCCCAAGAACCTTTAAAGAGATGAAATGAATAGAAGGAGAGCTAGGAGAGATGAATATACCTCTCAAACCTGATGCTAGATCTGTCAGACAGAGACCGTATAGACTAAATCCAATATATAAGGAGAAAGTGGAAGCGGAAATTGATAGAATGTTGGAAGCTAGTATCATAGAACCAGTGGAGGAATTTGAATGGTTAATCCCTATGTTAGTTCAAGAGAAGAAACAAGGGTGGATAAGGATTTGTGTAGATCTCGGGAAACTGAATGATGCTTTCCTACATGAGCCCTTCTCTACACCTTTTATAGATGAATTCCTAGAGAATGTGGGAGGTCACAAAACATATTCATTTATAGATGCATTCTGAGGCTATCATCAGATCAAGATAGCCCCAGAAGATAGGTATAATACTAATTTTTCCACATAATGGGGATCCTAGAAGTACACTGTCATGCCTTTTGGGCTGAAGAATGCACCAACCATATTTTTAAGGGTATTAATAGCTTCTTTCAAGGAGTTCATACATCAATTTTTAGAAGTGTATCTGGATGAATGGACTATATACAGTCTATTAAAATATCATGTGGAAGTATTAAGGATAATGTTGGAAGGATGCAGACAGTGTCATATATAATTGAATATCAAGAAGTGAATTTTTGGAACACATTTTGGAATATTGTTGGGACATATAGTTTGTAAACAAGGGTTATTGGTGGATCCTGATAAGATTGCAGTCATTTTTAATTTACCACCACCAAAATCAATGCGCCATTTGAGAGAAACATTGGGACATACATGCTACTACAAAAAAAATATAAAAGGATATGTGCAGATCACTGTGCCAATGGAAAAATTGTTAAAGAAGGATACTAAATTTCAGTGGAATGAATACTGTCAACAAGGTTCGGGCACCCTAAAATAAAATATGGTCACAACACATATTCTAGTATTCCTAGACTGGGAAAATACTTTTCATGTGCATGTAGATGCATCATCTATAACACTTGGAGCAATTCTAGCACAACCAGGAGCAAGAGATTTGGACCACCCTATAGCATTTGCAAGCAAAAAAATGTTAGAATAAGAGAAGAACTACAATACTACAGAAAGAGAAGGCCTAGCTATGGTCTATGCACTTGAAAAGTTCATAAATTACTTACTGGGAAAACACTTTCAGATGTTCACAGATCATTCATGCCTCAAATACCTAGTCAACAAGCCAGTGTTGGGGAGGAGGATTTGTAGATGGCTACTATTATTTAAAGAATTTGACTTTGAAGTGAAAGTCAAACTAGGGAAGCTAAATGCAGGACCTAATCACCTTCCAAGGGTAACCAATGGAGAAGAACCTACCAACTTGGAAGACAACTTCCCTGATGCATAGTTATTTTCAGTCCAAGTAGTTGGCGAATATTTTGTTGATATCATTGAATACTTGAGTACATGGATTGCACCAAAAGATTTTAACACTACATAGAATAAAAATCTGGTAGTCAGAGCTGCAGACTATAAATTTATTGTAGGATACTTATACAAAATGGAAGCAAACAACATTTTTGAGAAGATGTTTACTAGAACATGAAAGGCCTAGAATTTTGGCAGAAGCTCATGAGGGGATAACTAGAGGAAACTATGCAGGAAAATATACCACACACAAGGTATTACATGCAGGCCTATGGTGGCCAACAATTCAGTGAGATTCTAAGGAATATTTCTAGAGATGTGATGTCTGTCAAAGGGTTGGTAAACCTAATAGAAGGGATGATATGCCCCTAAGACCACAAGTAACTTTGAAAGTATTTGACAAATGGGAAATAGACTTTGTGGGGCCAATCCATCCACCAACAAAAATGTGAGGGGTGAGATATATCATTACTACAAAAAAATACTTAACAAGATGGGTAGAAGAAACACCAGTCAAAGACTACAATGCAGAGACAACAACACAATTCTTGTTTGAGAAAGTGATCAATAGATTTGGTTGTCCAAGGATTTTGATGAGTGACCAAGGTACTCACTTTATCAATAGTACTATCAAGTCTATGACTGAGGAGTTTGAAGTCTACCATTAGGAGAGTACACCATACCATCCTCAAGCAAATGGATCAGTAGAAGCCTTCAATAATATCTGGAGAATGCTTTGACAAAGATAAGCAATGTTAACAGGGATGATTGGGGCCTGGAAATACCAGTAGTACTATGGGTATACAGGACTACATGTAAGAAGCTAATAGTACATACACCATTCAAATTGGCATATGGGAAGGAAGCAATGGCACCATTAGAATTTATAGTACCCTATCTGCACATAACAACAATCACCAACATGATAGAAAGAGGCACAGTAAAGGAAAGGCTAAATAAACTAATGGAGATGTAAGAGGATAAGATCCTAGAAGGATTTCATCAAGAAGTAAAGAAAGCACGAGACAAATATTGGAATGACAGACATATCAAGAGGAAGAGCTTCAAGGAGGGATACCTAGTCTTTCTCTATGACAACAATTTTTTCCAGCATTTGGGTAAATTCAGAATGCATTGGTTGGGGCCATATGAAGTGAATACACAGATGGGGGATATGTACAGTTAAAAGACTTGGGAGGCACATAATTGAAAGGACTCATCAATGGGAGTCAATTGAAACTATACAGGGACAGTTTAACTCCTAGCACTTAAGAGTTACAACATAGTAAGAAGAAAATGTACATAGTGTATTATAGGAGAAGCTAGGACGGAACAGTGCGAAAAAAAAAGATATAAAAAGGAGAAAAAGAGGGAAAAAGAAATACAAAAATAGAAAATAGAAAAAATACAAAAAAAATGGGGAAAAGTATCATGCAATAATTACCGTGACAGACACTAGAACACCACATGTAGTGAAAAATAAACTTGGCACAAAAGAACGCAACAAGTAAAAATGAACATAACCTGGTCTATAAAAGGCGAAAAAGTGTAGAGTTATTCAAAACTTATAAAATTTCGAGATCAGAGTGAGAAAGAGAACATGTGCCCTAGTTTTCAATCACCTAAGTAGCAAGCCGAGGTTGCAATAGTTACAAAGGATGACTCCACCGAAGTTTGGGTTTCCAGGCCATTTTGTCAGGGTCACCCGACAAGGCCAAAGGCGCAATAAGAGGATGCAACAACCTGAGAATATAGTTGAGCTCAAGGACGTGACCACCTCAGACCCATAATCAATTAGCCCGACATAGGTCAAGGAAGATATCCCTACAATGCAACAAGGAGAGATAGGGTAGAGCTCCGGAGTCAGAAATAGGGGTTAGAACCCTAACCCCGAGATGTCAATGAGACTGAATGACACAGTGGGACCATGACATTCCCAGGAACAAGATGGAGTATTGTTCGAAGACATCATTGATTGACCAGATTCATATGGGGAAGAAGAGGGAACATAAGAAGTAGAGGCAGGCATGTCTGTTGCAGGGCAGAAAAGAAAGACCACTGAAAGTATGGAAATTACCCTTCCATTCCTTCCAGATGCAGTCCCCACTGTCGATGACATGTTGGGCAAGGTACCAAAGTTGAGGTATGTGGACCATGACGTGCGCGACATTGCCAAATTTCTAGAATTGTCCAAGGAAAACTATCTGATCAAAACATGAGAGATTGGACCCTTAGGAAGGCCAGTGCTAGAGCCTACACAATGGATTACGGGGCTGTATAACTAAGGTATAATGAACCTCTTGGACATACCACATTTTGGGCGCGGTAAGAATGTCGGTATATGCATCAAGTAGCTGGTCTCCTGGGTCCATGGAGGCATTCTTTGGATGGACAACTTGGTACAGATCGACGTGGTGTTAATTGCCAAAATAATAGGATTTCCTACAGTTGGTGCGTCTTCGCAAGAATTATTGGAAAACAAAGCGTGTGAGAAAGAACTAGCATAACAAGTGAAGGCACAGTTCAACACAACCAGGGGGAATACATGCATCATCATAAAAAAATGAACGATGACACCACAAGATTTTCCAGTAAGCCAATGACATGCAAGATGCTAAGAAAATGTCATAGAGAGGAAGTGACAACATGAGTGATCGTAGTAGAAACACAATACGCAAAGGGGATGAAGTTCAACTAGGCGTCATACCTACTGAATCAATTCCTACTTGACTGTGGCAATGCATAGGAAAATGGAATCGAATTCCATTACTTCTGGTTAATGATATTGATAGCTTTGGTAGGGTGGTAGGAGCCTATGTTCTCAACATTCCTAGAAAGGGTAGGGAAGTGCTACACAGCCAGGTATGAATCTCTCTGGGAGGCAAAGGATAAAAAGATGCATCAGGAAAACAACATTGTGTTTTCCATGCTAATAGAAGAAATCCAGTAGCGCACAACAAACATATGGCACATACCTATGGAGGTTGCACAGGAAACAAAGGGGATAACTAAATTCAAGGCATCTCGGCATCACATATGCATCCAAGCCTTGAGGGATCCCAAAAAGGCATGGTTCAAGATGCAATATTGCGTCACCAGAGAAAAGGTGGAGTGGATTATCAAGGACTGACCTGTGCAATGGAACTCACCTGCAAAAAAACCAACTACAAGGATAGGAACAACGCAGTCCTCCAAGCCTAAGGAAAAGGCCAACATAGGATCATTAGCGAGGACATGTATCCCGATGGATAACAGTCGAATATATATAGCGTGAACCCTACCAAGTGGGAGCAACACAACACCAAAAAGGTCAAGGAGAACGCCCACAACAACAATAACAGGAAGTCGGGTGCAGACAGGGCCAAAGGAGACCATACAAGCTCAATAGGAAGGAGGCCAAGAAACAATGATAGAGGCAAAAACCTCACAAATGGAAAGGAAAATCACACAAGGAAAATATGCACTAAAAAAGAGGAAGTAAAAAACAGAGGACCCCAACATCACCCTCACATGGGATGATGCAAAACTCTTTGTTGATAAGGTCCAAGATAAGAGCAAGGAAGTGGTTAGAACATAATAGGCATAGAGGGATCATATTATGGCTAAGATTCTAGAGGTTCACACAAACAACCAACATCTACATAACCGGGCTGAGTCACAGGCCACTGTGAAACCATAGGAGGAGATAAAGAGGCCACCTACATAGAAAAAAGGTGAGGAGACCATGAAATTCATCGTCTAGGGTAGGGAGACATTCACAAGAATGCGTCAAATTATTAGCTTCGATCAGGAGATGATGCAGAAACCCCTAGAAGAGGTGGAACACATAGTGTTGGTGATGGAAAAAATCCCCATAAAGGCCTTATATAGGCTACAAGATAGCGTCATGCAGGAACTACACTCTAGGGATCGTGCATATACCACAAATATAGAGGTGAGAAGAGGGGTCATAGAGATGCTCCAGATCACATGTGACCAGTTGACTGTCGAAAAGGAAGAGGAGAAGGAACAAGTAGACAAGTTAGAGAAGGGATTGACAACGACATACAATTGAATCCCCAACAATGCACAGACAGTAGAGAGAAGCGCATAGGAGAAGATCAACCTCATCTTTTACAAAATTGACTAGTACATGAAAGAGATCAAGGATCTAAAAGAGAAGCTCAATCCCAAGACACCGCCTGAGGTTCAAGAGCAGAGGAAAGCATAAGCTACACTCCAACTGGAAGAAATAGAGAAACAAGTCAACACAACAACATGATTGTTTGACAAAGAATCATAGATTTGGACAACACTGGAGGAGGATGAGAATGTCTAACAGTGGGACCAGGAGGAAGAAATAATAAGTGCAACAATATAGGACCTCAAGAAGAGGAAAAAAACAATGAGCATCACCGAGCATCTGAAAGGAATGCACAATATGATGAATATGAAGTCATAGTTAAAAGAAACTCAAACATAGAAGTAGGAAAGACATGAATAGATGGAACCTCTTCAAGATAAAGCAGCAGAGATGATCGTGCAGTTGGAGGAGGAGAATAAGAACATGGCGCAAAGACATGCATAGTCCAAAACCATGATCCAGAAGGAGATCATAGTGCAAGCATTGTAAGTTCTCATAGAAAAAGCTTCACATGTCCACGCGAGAGAAAGGGAACTTGCAGAGCAGTTCCACAACCTAGAAGAGGTTGTCAAGGGAGCGCACACTGCCTAGGTGGCTCGGGATGAGCCACATGTTAGTGTTGGGGATCTGTTGGGTGCAGGCCAATTTTGAGGAAGAATCCAATTTTGGAAAGTAAAGCTTAAATTAAAAAAATACAGCTGGAAGGAAAAGAAGCACATGCGAGGGAACGTTGCATGCAAAGGAGGAAAGCATGCAAGGCATGCATGTAGGAAAACCTAACCACATTAGGGTTAGGATTTTTGTAATAGATTGTAATGGTTGATAAGCCAAAAATAAGTATAAATAAGTACCTAGGAGGTTTAGGTCGGGGTTGGAGAATGTTATAGCATACCATTTTTCTTGGCTAGGAGAACTACTGTAAGATATGATACCATTTTTGTAAGTTGTTGAGCTATAGGAGGGTCAAATAGCTAGATATTGAGCGTTAGATCGCAGGATGAGGATCCTGGTGCGATCTAGTCAACCTCATAGAGGAGTGTGCGCGATGCCATCTATTACATAAATATAAATAGAAGAGCACAAGAAGACAAATCTTTGTGGAAGTATCCCAGGAGGGGGTGAACCATGGTAACACCTATGTTATGTGTTGTGATTGATTGCATTCTTACCTTTTGTATGTAGTTAGATGATGAATGGATGAATGGATAAGTTAGTGAGCTCTGTTATATGTTGGATCTGCTAGAATGCATACATAACCTTAACAAATGAATGAATCTTAAGAATAATAGAAATAACAACCAAATCAAGGCCTAAGAATACGAATTTTAATCCCACATCCCCGCTCTTTCCTAGACTGCAAGCACTTGAGCATTGTAGTCACCCTTAGGAATATCTCGGGTGATAATACACAATACATTCTATGTGTTGTGTTTCCTTCTAGTTTACCAGGAGGGCCGATAGTTTTAGAGAGTTTTGTTGGAAACTTGTTTAGATCTGAACCTGGGTCATCCCAAGAGTAGGTAGAGAGAGTGATAACCAACACAAGGCATGCAAAGGAAAGGAAAGGCGATGCAAGACATGCCATAACATGGGAAGTAAAGGAAAGGCATGGCATGGCAAGGCAAGACATGGCATGGCATGCCATGGAAAGGAAAGGCATAGCATGCTAAGGAAAGGGAAGGAAAGGCAAGGCAAGTCAAGGCAAGTCAAGGCAAGGAAATCCAAGGCAAGGAAATTCAAGGCATGACATGGCATGACATGAAAAGGCTTGGAATGACATGGAAAGGAAAGGAAATGGAACACAAGGAAACACAAGGCATGGCATGTGAATTCAAGGCATGGAATGGAAAGGAAAGGCATGGAATGGAAATGAAAGGCATGGCATGGAAATGAAAGGCATGGAAAGGCAAGGAAATGTAGGGCAAGGAAATGTGATGCAAGGAAATGCAAGATAAGGCATGGGATGACATGGCAAGGAAAGTCATGGAATGTAAAGGAAAGGAATGGCATGGCATGGCATGGAAAGTAAAGGCATGGATTCGCATGGCAAGGTGTTACGAGGAAAATCTCTCTATGGCTAGGGGAAAACCACAACAGATGGAAATGACTACATAAATCAACTCTATTCTCAAGTATGCTATATAAACAAATGTGCTAACAAGACAAGATAAAAGGCCTACCTCATCTAGACGTTCAATGAAGTCCACCATTGAGCACTCGACCCAAAGCAATATACCTGCAACTAGTCCTCAGCAACCAAGCAACACAAGAATATGGTTATAATATCTGATGTTAGCACATTCAATAGCATAATCCATTAAAATTCATAACAAATACGCCCATGGAATAATAATTCAAATATTTGCAAGATATCAATTGAACAAGAAAATAGTATTTCTATTAAGATATAATCAACAAAAGTGAATAAGTTACAGATTTCTGTGTCGGCATGGTTCGAAACCAAGAAACTAAGTTCCTTCCAGCTGGGCCTCCACCACTTCATTCCTCCACAAAAGGAAATCTCATGTAAGAGAGACAATGGAGTTCTCACTCAATAAGGGAAGATATTGGGGGATGAACAATGTGTTCATACTTAAAGGATAAAGGGATGCCGACTCAATGTGAAGTGAATAATTCCTCCAGAGTAACTTTGCTCTCAAAGTTGAATTCTTTCTCCCCCTTTCCATATCTCAGAATCGACCCATTTATATCCTTCAAGTGAAACTGAAGGGCTGAGTCAGAACGTTTCTAGTATATGTAAGGCCAAGGATCACTGATCTTGGGACATGACATGGAAACCCGACACCATTTTTTAATTTTGGGCACATTTCCCGATGTACCCAGGCTGTAGTGGTGCAACCTACATATACACATGTTGTATAGTAGTCAAGGTGCGTATATGTGGAAAAATTATAATTTTATCTCTGGGATTTGCAAAAAGGGATTACAAGTCTACATAGGGAAATGGAAAAAGGTTGTATGTGCAAGATTGGATGGGGTGAGGAAAATATTTCTATAACACAAGGCAAGGCATGGCATGGCATGGTATGGCATGACAAGGCAAGGCATGACAAGGTAAGGCAAGGAAATGAAACACAAGGTAATTCAAGGCATCACATGGCATGATGTGGAAAGGAAATGAATGGAATGGAAAGGAAAGGAATGGCATTGAATGTCATTGGAAGGAAAGGCATGGCATGGAATGTCATGGAAAAGAAATGCATGGAAAGGAAAGGCATGGAAAGTAAATGAAACACAAGGCAATGTAAGGCATGACAGGGAATAACATGGCAAGGCAAGGCATGGCATGGAATGGCAAGGCCAGGTATGACATAGCATGGCATGGAAAGGAAAGTCTAGGAAATGCAAGGCATGGAATGGAATGGTAAGGTAAGGAATGGCATGGAAAAGAAAGGGATGGCATGGCATGGAAAGGAAATGCATGTAAATACAAGGAAATGAAAGGCAAGGCAATGCATCACAAGGAAATGCATGAGATAACATGGATAGGAAAGTCACGACATGGAATGACAAGGGAAGGCATGGCATGGAATAGCATGGAATAGCATGGAAAGGCAATGTAAGGCAAGGAAATATAACATAAGGAAATGCAACACAAACAAATGTAGGGCGTGGCAGTGCATGGAAAGGAAAGGAAAGGTATGGCATGGCATGACATGGAATGTCATGGAAAGGAAAGGAAACACAAGGAAAGATAATGCAACACAAGGCAATGTAAGGCATGGCATGGGATGGAAAGGAAAGGCATGAAATGGCAAATCAAGATATGGCATGGCAAGGAAAGGTAAGGAATGACATGGAAATGAAAGGCATGACATAATATGGAAATTCAAGACATGGCATGGGAAGGCAAGGAAAGACAAGGAAAAGAAACACAAGGCATGGTGTGCCGTGGCATGGCAAGGCAAGGCATGGCATGGTAAGTCAAGGAAAGGTAGGGAAATGAAAGTCAAGGAAATGATAGACATGGAAAGGCAAGGCATGACAAGGCAAGGTCTAGGTATAGGTCTAGGTCTAGGTATGGCAAGGCAAGACATGACATGGAAAGGAAAGGAATGTCATGGAAATTCAAGGAAAGGCAAGTCATGGTATGGAAAGGAAATGCATGGAATGACATAACATGGCATGGAATGGGAAGGAAAGGGAAGGAATGGAAAGGCAAGACATGGAAATGCATAGCAAGGCAGGGCATGGAAGGACAAAGCATGGCATGCCAAGTCATGGAAAGGTAGGGAAATGCAAGGCAAGGAAAGGCTATACATGGAAAGGCAAGGAAAGGCATGACAAGGTATGGAAAGGAAACATCTAGGTATAGGTGTAGGTTTTTTGTATGGTAAGGAAAGGGAAGTCAATTCAATGCATGAAAAGGAAATGAGAGACATGGAAAGGAAAGGTCTAAGTATGGAAAGACAAGGCAAGGAAATGCAAGGCATGGCAGGGCAAGACAAGGGATGGTATGGTATGGAAATTCAAGGCAAGGCAACGCATGAAATGGCATGGAAATTCAATACAAGGCATGAGATGACATGGCATGACAAGGAAATGAAATGCAAGACAAGGAAAGGCAAGGTAAGGCAAGCAAAGAAAAGGAAAGGCTAGGAAAGAAAGGAAATAAAAGGCAAGTTAAGGCAAGGATAGACATTTATCACATACTTTATTGTGGATGCTCCATCCACTTGGAATCTTGCACATTAATCCATGGAGTTGGGTACCTTGGAATTCACATACGTGGAGTGGTTTCATGCATGCACATTCTTGGAGGGAACATTCCATATGGACACTTGACATTTGAATTGGCTTGATGCCTATTTTTTGTGGTGTTTCCCCTTCATGAGAATTATTTGGTGCATACTACTACTATTTTTGGATGAGGGTGAATTGCTTTGGAGAGGATAATGTCCACATGTTGTAACATGGTCAACCATGGATCGAGGAGAGATCTAACTAATCCATTATTAAAATATTTATTTGACTTGTCATGGAGTTAGTTAGAAAATAATAATATTTTATTGTATTAGAGAAGAGACTCACTTTATAAAGAAGATCTCTCTCTCTCTCTTTCTCTCTCTATTGTAAAGGGTGGAGAATTTGGGTATTTAGGAGCTCTCCTCTTGGGATACATTGTAGAACATTTTGGAAATATTAATGGAGAATTTGAGGTATATTTTCATTTGATGTGAGGATTCGACCCTCTTATTTATATTGTGATTATGTTAGTCTACAAAGTTCTTACTATTGGTTCCTGGAGTCTTAACTAGGATGGGCCTTTAGTCTTTTGTCAAATTTAGGTCCTTGAGAACAATTAATTGTGTAAGGCTTTAGAATTTAGCAATAATTTCCACCATAAGAGATATGTTAATGAGTAACCCAAGTATTTATAATCACTTTAGAAGAAACAAACTATTTTTACTTACATAGACTTCCTTAACACTTTAAAAAGTAATTAATCAAATTAAATAAATTATTACAATGATTAGTGCAAAAATACACTCCAAATCTATTTACATACTCAACCAAATTGAGAAAAAACTGATTTCATTTCATCAAAATTTCATAAATCTACCCAAATTTAGTGAAATAGTTTCTAGAACCTAAAATATATATTTTATAGTCTTCAACAAACATCTCCTATAATAAATGGATTTATTGAATATTGTAAAGATAATTGTAGTTTTTATTAGTTCAATGTAAGTTATTGAATCTAAAAACTCATCAAAATATGAATTGATGTGTTAAGTGGTCCTTCTATCTTTCGATGTGTGAGTTTCTCCTTCCAACTATTGAAAAACAATATTCAACTTATCATACTAAGAGATCTTAAATTGAAGGTTATAAGAGATTTTGAGTTTGACATTTCATCTTCTCATCTTGTCTTCATTATCCCAAATCCATCTATAATCCCAAAGTGTGCATTGATTTCAACTCAGGAATTATTTTGTTCACGTTCATGTTTATGTAGGTTTCTCCCTTTATAAAACAATGCAAATCTATGTTTCCTAGGAATATCCTTGTAGCAATATTTTTATGTGGAATTAGTTCTTAGAAGAATATCGATACAAAGTTGTTTCTATTTATTGTTTTTGAGAGTTATATTTTGAGAATAGATTTCTTTAAATCCATTTGGATTAAATTTATTTCTTGCAATTTCATATATAACAAAAAAGGGTGGAAATCCAAACACTTTGAATTTCATACATTCATCAACATAAAATGAAAAAACAATGAGATTCATAAAAACACATGCCATGAAATGTGTGTTTGTGTGTGTATAGAAACTGTACATTTTTTACAAATTGACACATTTTTCCCAATATACAAAATGACAACAAGTGCCTTAACATAATAAATTTCCATATGGTGGCCTAGATACAAAATGACAGTCATTTTTCACTCATTTACCATTTCCACCCTCACCGCCCTCATAAGCATCTCATAAATCGATCTTTCTTCTCTTTCTTGAAGAAGCACCTCGAGTGGTTTTGCACCTGGGAATGGTTCGTCGCTCCAGAGACTGCACAAAGAAAAAACATCGTTATAATATTTTTTCCAATTTGAATTAAAAGACTTACAAAATGATACTTTGTAATTCAACATAAGACAACTCACCACAAATGGTACTGAAAATCGCGAGGGTATTACCCTCCTCCAAAAACCTAATCTCTCAGTGATTCCACCTTACGTCAGTTAAAAGGATCAAATCATGAAATTTAAACAGATATGCATAAAATCAATTCCATTCATGATACATAAAAAATGATCATAAACACATTATCTCACCATGAATATCTCGAAAATTGATGGAGAGTGTATGGAAGCTGGAGTGCTCATATTTATAACCTATTCCAAGGAAACATATATTGTGGAAACCTCGGTGGATGGTGCATATGGAAATGGTGGTGGGGGAGGGTGGCATATGGGTGCATCCACTGCGGATGGATGTGATGGAAGAGGTGGTGTGAGTGGGTGGCCTATGGGTACAACCAATGAGGATGCATGGAATATAAAAGATAGTGGGGGTGGGCAGTGATGAACCTTGATGGGTTGTACAAGTGATGGAATAATGGTTGGCCTAGAAATACGTAACCCAAAAGTCATGGCAGGGTTCCCAAGGACTAGACTAGTATTGTAATTGGAGAAAATATCAACAACATGTATACATATTAATAATAAATAGTAAAATCAACAACATAAATACAAAAAATTTGAGATTTAAATGAGATTTAACTCAACAAATGATACATATGAAGAAGTTGACTTGCCCATCTCAGGTGGACATTGTTCGACACTTCCTGGTCCCACAATCTATATAAACACAAGAACATTATAATTTTTAGGATGCCAAGAAATAAATAAATCATTATGGTGAATTTATCAAACGTGACACATACATGTGTATGCAATACATCGAATGAGAAGGATGTCGCTATTGTTGCATCAATGGTGGAGAAAAACATTGATGCATCTATCGACATAGAGGGTCTACTATAGGGGCATAGAAAATGAAAAACATCATACAATAAAATATGAAAATAAATACATAGAATACTATATAAATATATAAGGATGAATAACATAGATATGGTTAATATACTAACCTCCTCCATGAAGCTACGGTGTCCACTGGCTTCGATAGGCCCATAACAAGTTTTCCTGAAACTCGATTATTTGTGAGGATCACATGAACATCTTCTCTTCCCATGTGCCCCCTCCTCACTGCACTCTTCTCTATGGGTTGAAAGTTTGATCCCTTTGTGAATGTCATCAACAGGCACCTCCTACCGAGATAGTGCAAAAAAACTACCATGCTGCACTAGACTTCGAGTATAGGATGATAAAACTACTTGCTTCTACTGAAAGCCCTATGGAATGGGAGGATGCTGGGAAGAGGGGTTATTCATTTTCCTGGGGGGATGAGGACCTAACATGGGATCATTTATAGCATGATATAAGTCTTGTGAAGACCCTCGACCCACCCCCTAGAAATCACATGGTGACCTAAAATAAATCCTTCCCACAATTTTCTCAAAAAATATAAAGGCACCTCCCTATTATTGTAGGGAGGTTTATCAAAGACCATGAACCACCTATCCATCCAATTTTCAATAAATTGTGGGTGGATGCACCAGTCCATACAAATGTGTTTCTTGTTGACATGTGGTTGTTGTGCAATTCGAGGATCAATAAAAATAGACATTAAATCTTGTTTTGAAATACCTAAGTCTCTAACTTGGTTTCTATCCAGTCCAAACCTCTAAACATAAACATTTTATCCATGTATTAAAAAATAATAGTTAATTTCCCTTGGGTGTTGAGAAAAATGTATGGATTACCTTACTCAATCATTTTTAGATCTTGCCTGGATAGGACAAGATAGTTGGGAATGTCACTCGGGGTTTATAGCCTCAAAATATTCACTCAATCCACAAGCATTAATTACAAGGACTGAAGCTTATTTAATAATTTAAATATGTTGAAATATAAAATAGAATTTATAAAAGCTACTGGAATGTACACATATTTTATGATAAAGTAAACATGGAAATCAAAAGTGAAAAAGTAACCAAGTCATGTAAACACATGTATGAGACATAATAACAATATGATTTTATTTCATTCTGAGATACCAAAAGTGTTTTTCTCTTTACAAAACCCCTGTGAGAGTATGGACCAAAGTCTGATTTAGAGATCCCCGATGAACACCATACAAAAAGACTCTGACAGTAAAGTAAAACTGAAATTATTAATCTGGATCAACTTGCCACAAATTGCTGCCATTTTGACTTTGTAAGATATCATTTATCAGCCATGAAAATTAATTTACAAACATACAAGAATACACAGACTATCAAGGATGGATCAACACCTCTAAAAAAAACATCTGAAAAGTGTGGTTCAGACTTGAACCTTTCTGTCTACAATAAGACCCTGCTGTCAACAAGAGAGTTATGCTTTCAAATAAAATTAGAAATGAATGAAAACTGAAACCATCTCATGTAACTAAAGAGAAAACCTTAGTATTGTTTTCTCCTTCCTTTCTCCTCTTGTCTTTTCTTCTCATTGCAATTTTATTCTTTCCCAATAAGTTGAAGTAGTTCAACTAATTTCTTTAGTTAATTTGATTTAACTTAACTAATTAGTTTAGGAGAAATAAATAATAATAATATAGTTAAGGGTCTTAATTAATAATAACTAGGTAGGTGGGACCCCTTGTGACTCCTGCCATTTATTCCTTTTAATTCATGAAATATAACACACAAAAGATATTCATTTTGACCACATTCCACCCTTGTAACTCCCTCGAATATCTTTTAAATTGGATATTTAAATATCAACAATAATTTATATCATATCCAAAAAAAATATATATCCACATTATCCAAAAAATATAAAAAATATGGCTTGTTGTCCAAAATATACTGAAAACCATTAAACACTGTCCTCATCAACTGAATCACCTAAAACCTAATTTAAAAATCATATTTGCCACTTTATGAGGCAATCTTCCTTTTCTCACTGTTGTTTCCCTTAGAATTTTCTGAAGTAGATCGTGGTTGATTAGACCCTTGGGGATGTATCTTCTTAATCACATGGGAGAAGTCATCCTTTAAATGAAGGTGGGAAGACATACATTTAGAGGAATCAGTGGAGGGAGAAGAAGTGGAGGTAACTGCTTTTCCTTTTTCTTGTACAGGTTGGGGAATACCAATTTTCAATCTCTTACTAGTGTGTGAAGACTAAACTGGTGAAACAACAAAACCAATTTGAACATTGGGATTAATAGGTGGTGGTAAAGGAAATGACATAGTGGTCCAACCACGATGATGAGAGACAAGCTGGTGGACAATCTCTTGCCAACTGTTATTTGCAAGGACTTCGGGCTGCAAGGACACATGTGGAGGAATGGGAATGCCAAGAATATTTTGAGGAGGCTAGAAAGGGGGTCTTTCTGGTTGAGGGTGCATTATCCCATGGCCAACCCAATTAAAGAACCCAGCTTGGAAAAATTGGTTCAATTCTTGCGGGTCAACGTCAAAATGGATAGAAAATCTAGGCCTCGATTCCAATTTCCCCTGCCGTTGTTATTTTGACCATTGTTGCCTCTATTGAAAAAGCTCATCTTGTAGCAATAGTTTTTTAGTAATGTATCTCTTAATAAATGATACATGACACTCTTCTTACATGAATCAAAAGTTGGCTCCAAAATTGGCATGAGATACATGCAAATCCATCCATAACACATCATTCATTAATTTCCATGTGAATAGGGAATGATAGGATTCATGGGAAATATGGAGGGAGTGTAATTAGCGAAAAATGGTAGAATGATAGGGAATCAATAAACAAATATTGTTCAACAATTAACTATGTATAAAAATATCAAGAATATTAGTCATCAACCCTTGCTATGGTATCTTTCTTTTGCTTCCACACAAACTTTTCTTTTAAAATTTATATCATAGAACATGGATGCAATAAGTAAAATCAGGATTGTGGAGGGAATGTAATTAGCGAAAAATGGTAGAATGATAGGGCAACTTTACAGATACTGTTCAAGTGAAAAAAAATCAAAACCATGCTACCTCTAATGCAATCAAAATATATCTTTGTCCAAAATTTTGAAGCTAAACAATGTTTTGTTTCCAAAACAATAATCCAAATGGATGCCTTCTTTAACAAAATTGCTCGTTGGCCTCCGAATTATTTTACACACTGAACTATTTGATATGCCCAGAAATATTTAACCACAATAACCATTATAAAAACATTATCATTATATAACAGAAATGATGAACAACATCATAATCGATACATGAATACAACAATAACATTTGAGCCATGATTCATAACATCAACCACAATAATGATCCTTTAAATCCCACCAGGTCACACACAATGCTCCCAAACAAAATCATATCCATCATTAAATCAAAACATTGTTCAATGCAACTTCTTTTAATTTCATTATGGGCAGTATTACTCAATTCGAGCCTCATTTCGAACATGGGTGTTTTTTTAACAATAAAACATGATGATTAACCAAGAAAAATAACATTTGGTATTTGAGAACACAAGCTTCAACAGACTTTAATTTCCAATGAATAGGTGAGTACAGACTTCTTTCCACAAGTGCCAAGCAAGGGACCAATTAAACCTGTGCCCAAGTAACTGAGAAAGAACAATGCTCTCATTAACTCAAACTGGAGTTAGAAACACTTTCACTGTAGGGTTCGAGATATGTAAATGACAGTAAGTGGTAGAGACAATGGGGAAATTCAAACAGAGGGTTTGGCAGTTGCATAGCATGGAGGACTTACT
>ML811866.1:41574-73435 GCA_009831015.1 Picea engelmannii | reverse complement strand
TCATTACTACTCCCTCCACTCATCCAAGGTCATAAATTTTCATCATGGTCATGTCATCATTCCTTGTCATAAATTTTCAAATGATTGTCTTAGTCAAAGTTCTACTTCAAAATTGGTTTCTGAATTAAGGAAGATGAATTTGACAAATGTGAAAGAGGTTTTTTTAAATAATAGACCAATAAACAAAAACCTCCTTCATTTTATTCACAGGTTTTATTATTTGAGATAAATTCTCCAAATACATATGCTATAGGAGGGTTCCTGTACATTTGGACAACTTGACTTCAAGTCAGTTTTTCAGAGGTTTGGAGAAGGCATTTGCAGTTCTTGATGGTTAAATTGTGTAGAAGACATCATAAAATTTCCAAACATACCACTTTCAGCCCAAAAATCCTCTGGGAAGGCCTCCAAAAACCCTCTCAAAGACCACATTGTGTTTATGCTGAGAGCATGTTGCACTTATGTAATTTTTGAGTAACCAACTTAAAGCTTGGATTATGAACAAATGAGAAATTATTTTTGAAACATGGAGGAGGTTTCTGTCCATAAAATACCCAAAAATAATAATCTCTCTCAGTTTTTCAATATACGTTATGGGTTGGTATATATTCAATTCTCTTAGAGGCCTAGTTTTTCAAAAAATAAAACACTTTGTTTTTCCTGTTTTAGTCATGTTTTCTTGTCATGTTTTCCTAACAAAGGGAAGTGAAGTTTTGAAAACAAAGAGAGGTTTTTATCAAGAACATATTCAAAAACAAAAACCTCTCTCATTTTTTACACATGATTTACTTTCTTGTATTTACAGGTGTCACTTTGATACTTATTTTTCACAAGTTCGCCAGGCTAGAATTGATTGCGCTTCTGGGAAGTCACTTTTGGAACTAATTTTTCAGAGGTAAAATTGTTGTTTTGCATGGTTTAAAGGATCAAGGGTATAATATACATCTCAAGGATTCCTCACATTTCATCATCAGGCTCCAAAAACTCCAAACCCTCTAGTTCAAACTTAGAGAGCATGAAACACTGAGTTGTCATTTATGCCATGATAATGTTGTCCTACAAGCCAGGATGAATTCTCTACAACGTTTGGTTGATGATATGAATACCACCAATAATAGTCTTTGTATGCAATTGAAACATCTCAAAAGGCCCAAGACAAAATCCCCTGACCAAGAGGGAGAAGCTTCTAAAGCTAATCCACCCCCTCCTTCGCAAGTCTAGTCATGTTGGGTGATTCATTTTTGTTTGCAGTGGGACCTGCAAAATCTTAGGTGTGGGGGTAATGTTAGGCCCACAATATGGTTAATATAAAGATGTTGATTGGATCCTTTTTGACCAAATGTGTATATGTATTTTCCTGTTTTGAAGAGTTTTGAAGAGTTTTTGTTTTGAATCACCATGATTCATACCATGTATGCATGATTCATGTTTTATGATGGTTTTGAGTGTAAGTCAGCATGTTTTAATGATTTCAAGAAACTAATTCATGTTCTGTATGTCATAGGGAAAAGTCACAGCTCGTTTTTACATCCGACACTCCGTCCGGTACTCCATTCGACACTAAAACCGTGGGCGAGTTGGTGGTTGTTATATCGGCGACCAGTGATGGGAAAATCGGCGACATGGGTTTTCTTTGTGCTCGTGGACTCTAGCTATTGAGCTCCTAACAACTCAAATTGGGTTGTTATGATGGGCGTTTATTGGCTTGCCTTGTTTCTAGAACCCATCGACGGTTAAGTGCATTGAATGCGATTTGTTGTTTTTAGAGGAGGTCGACCCTTCCAGTGGTAGACCTATTATCTTGTAAATCTATAAATACCACCTCAGTGGTCAGACAAATAGTGTTAGAGAGCAAAAGGACAGTCCATCTCTGTTTTTCCATTTTCAGACATATTTTGCTAAAACTGTGTAAAACTACATTTTTCATTTTAATGTTGAAATCATGTTGCTTGAGCTCATGATTTATCTTTGAGAAGTAGCCACGTTCTGCTGGGGGGCCCACCAACAGTTTGGGTGAATATTTAGTTAGCTAGTTTGTCTATTTGATTTAGGTAATTATCATTTCTTCTATTTCCTGTACATGTGTTTTTTTATCTTTCTTACTTACTGTGTAATTGTTCTTTATGGTTTAATTGTTTCAGTTTCTTGTTGTAGGTTTCTTATGAAGAATAGTTAATATGCCATGTATTTCTAACTAAATAGGAAACAACTTAAGCTTAAGCCACTAACCCTTGTGTGATTAGATGATAGTTATAATTTATGCATGCTGAAATAGAGTTTAAAATAGAGTTAAAACAAAGTAATTAGTTAATGGTTTCTTTGGCAAGGTTTCGATGGATGATTAGTTGTTAGCTTTGAATTTAGTTTTCAATTTTCTTATCTAGTTTGATCAGTTAGTTCTTAGTTTGATTATCTTGTTATATACTGAAATATAAATAGGATTTGATTTATGTTTTATGAGTATTTCCCTTTGCAATTTAAATTGTTAAAATAAGATTAGTTTCATTTAATTTATGCAATTTCCATTCTAGATCTAGGTTGCAATTTTAATTCGAAGTTTGATTATTGAGTTTAGTTTTGAGTTATGAATCTCTAAGTAGTATAAATTTGCTTACATTAGCATAGAATGCAATTGAATTAAATAGAATAGTAGTTTTCTTGCTTTTATAGATTAGAGGATAGTTTCATTGCTTTTGTAAATTAGAGAATAGTCTTCTTGCTTTGGTAGATTAAAGAATAGTTTTCTCATCGTAGATTAAAGAGTAGTTGTTGATTACTTTTATTGTCATGATGCTTTGAATTTAGTAGATTAAGATTTCCTTTTGTAAATTAGAAGTAATTATGAAGTTTAAATTAAGAATAGAGTTTACTTGCTTATTTATTTGATTAGTTTCTTATTGAGTAGTTTTGAGTAGTTGACTTGTTGTAGAAGTTATCATAGGTTAGTTAGTTGATTGATTTCTTGTTTACTTGCTTTGATATGGTAGTTGCTTGTTTATTTACTTGATTTAATAGGATAGTTTCTTGCTTGTTCATTTGCTTAATTGTTGTTGCTTATTGAATTTGAGTAGGTTAATTAAAGTAGTTGTTGTTGTTATTGCTCATTAGATAGATTAAATAGATAGCTTGTTTTTTCTTATTGTCATGATTAAGTTAATTTTCTTTAAGTAGGGTTTCCATTTGCTTTCCTAGGCCAATCCATCGATCCTTTGTTCAAAGGTTACTTAGGGTAAATAATTTAAGTTTCTTGATAGGGTTTGATTATTAGCCTTTTCTTGAATAGATTAGTTCTCAGATAGCCACTTCCTTAGTTAGACTATACTACCTCTAGTTTTTCTACCTTGGCATATATATTGCTACAACTCTAAGTTTACTTACCCTGGGTTGAAAATTTAATTGAGGGTTTTTAAGTGTTTTTTAGTGCATATAGAACACCTATCAACGTATGAGGGGGTTTGGTCCTGTATGCATAAAATTTTATTGGTCATAGTAAAATTGTTTCTTGTTTTAAGGAGAAAAATTTCTGGTATGTTATTTTGAATCTCAGGGTGGAGGGAAGTAAGGGATAACATAAATTAGGGATGAAAATCCAATCATCTATCTAATAGCAGTACTGGAAGCAGAGAGGAATTTCAGTGATGTCTACAAGGGGGGCATCATGATAATTGTGTAACTTGATTTTCATTGATAAACAATACTTACAGAATAACATCATTGTGGAGAAACTGATCCAAAGTTTATTTATGATAAACAAAAAGGAAAACAACAAAATAAGATAAATAGAAAATGAAAAACAATAGAAATGAAACAACAAAAAATGAATCAATCAACAAAGAATAACCAAAACAGTGAAACAAAAAACTATAATGCAACAGTGAATTCCATGCAGCGTTTATCTTTCAAGTTGGTTCCACATAATGTTTCAAGTGGGAATCGTTGGTACTGTACGAAAATAATCGCTCTTCCAAGTCTTTTAGAAGATAAGAATTTGCGTCGAGGAAAAAAACGATTTTGAAAGGACCAAGCCATAATTTTTGAAACTTCGAATGTCTTCCTCTGTCAGCATGGGATAAATCCCAAAGAAAGACTTTATCATTTACTTTAAATTTGACATCTTTTGTGATTGTGTTAAAATATTTCTTCACAATTTGTTGTCTTCTCTTGATGTTTTCCAAGGAAAACATTCTTTGTTCCTCTAAAGCTAGCAATGCATTTATCCTTTGAGGGACATTGGAACAATTTAATTCTTCGATCTGTAGCATCATCCGTAGAGAAGAAAAATCCAGTTTAGTAGGAAAAATAACTTCTTGACCATAGACACACTGAAAGGGAGTAAGTGAGGAGGGTGTGCCATTGATGAGGCTTATTGTCGATGAGGCTCTTTATGATCCTAACCATATTTTTGTTAGTATACTCGGCTTTCCCATTTCCTTGATGGTGATAAGATGATGAGGTGAAATGTTTGACCCCCGATTTAGCTAAAAACTGAGTCAATTTAGCGGAAATGAAAGAGGGACCATTATCTGTAATAATTTCTAAAGGAATGCCAAATCTGGAGAAAATATTAATTTCCAAGAAATAAATTACATGTTCATCCTGTGAATGTTTAAGTGGGACAAATTCAGTACATTTAGTGAAATAATCCGTGGTTGTCAATATAAAAACCTGCCCTGCTTAAGACAAAGGATTAATAAGACAAATAAAGTCCAGACCCCATTTAGAAAAAGGAAAATCAGAGAGAACAGGTTGCAAAGGAATGGCAGAAAGATGTTCTTTCCCAACTAATTTTTGACACTTGTCATAAGATGTTGAAAAGTTATAAGAATATCAAAAAATTGAAGGCCAATAATAAGATTTTCTGATGATTTGAAAAGCAACAATTTTAGCAGAAAATTGGCCACCAACGTGAATAACAAAATCTGAAGATCCATGAGTTTCCTACAACAATTTATGTGCTTCCTCATTATTCACACATTGAAGTAATACACCATCAATAGACCTCCTGAACAAAAGTATCCTAAATAATATATCTGGAAGGTTCAAGACAAAGCCTTCTCCTTTGATGAGCATCTAAGTCATCTGAGCATTTTTGATATTGCAAGTAATACACCAGATTTTTATACCAGGGATGTTCAACTATAGAAAGGGTTTGAATATCAATATAAAACAATGTTGAAAGAGGATTGTCCTGATCGTCAATTTCTTCACTTGCTTCAACATGCTGAGCTAAGTGAAGGGCTAAGTATTGTCCCTTAATTGTTTTTGAAGTCATGATGGTTAAATCATGCTCCTAGATTTTGGCAAGCCAATGTGAAATCTTCCCTAAAAGATATGTTTTTTAAAGAAAAAACTTGACAACAGGCAAAGGTAATTTTACCTGTGTATGCTTGCCAAGGATAAAGTGGCGAAATTTCTCCACAGCTTTAACAAGAGCAAAAACATGTTTTTCGATATAAGAATACTTGAATTCATCATCTGATAAGCTTTGACTCATGTAAGCTACTATTTTTTCATTATTCTGATCATCACATTTTAAGAGAATATTAGAAATTGCTTCATCAGTGGCATTAGTATATACGATAAAATCTTTCTCAAAGTGTGGTTTTGCCAAAACCGGTGTGGAACTAATTTCCTTCCTAATCCTTACGAAACCATTTTTTATGTCTTCAGTCCATGAAAAGGAGAGATCTTTCTTTAGAAGATTATGAATTGGTTTGACCATTAAAGAAAAATCAGGAACAAATCTACGGATAACATTGATAATACCCATAAAGAATTGAACCTCCTTTTTGGAAGTGGGGGAAGGAAGGTTCAGAATAGAATCAGTCCTGAATAAGAGACAATATGTCCAAGGAGCTTTCCCTTGGTAACACCAAAAATAGATTTAGAAGGATTTAAAGAAATGATGAAATTTATGTATCACATGAGAACTTTTCTAAGATGACCAACATGATCTAATCGGTTATTTGAATAAATAATCAAGTCATCAAGATAAACCTAGATAATATTACTGATCAGATCATCAAAATCTATATACATAGTTCTTTGGAAGGTGGCACCTGCATTAGATAAACCAAAAGGCATCAGTTCATAAGAAAACGTGCCCCAACATGTAGTGAAAGTGGTTTTGTATCTATCAATCCTTTTTACCTTGATTTGATTATAACCAAAGAAACCATCAAGTAAGGACATCATTTGTGACCCAGCAACTTGATGCAAAATCATTTCCATGTTAGGGAGAGGAAAATGGTGTGTTACACTTGCTCTATTCAATGCACAAAAATAAACGCACAATCGGATTTGACCAATTGTTTTCTAAACAAGAAACAAATTGGAAACCTACTTAGAATACTTAATTGGAAATATTATTCTAGCCTTTAAAAGTTTTTCCAACTCCTTCTGAATAGTAGCTTCAAGTACAGGGTTAATGGGTCTTTGTTTTTTCCTAACTGGTTTTATCCCTTCCTTGATAGGAATGGCATGTTGTATGAGAGTAGGATCAAAACCACGAATATCCTCATATGACCAAGAAAAAACATCTTGAAATTCATGAAGTAGTTCAGTGAATTTCAACTTTTCTTCATCAGTACATTGGGCACCTATCTTAACATTCTTCGGGGAATTGGGTGTTCAAATGTTCAAGGAAATGGTTTCACCCACTTTCCTTTTTGACTCCTCTTCTTTATGCATTTCTTTGTTTCCTACATCACTCGAAGAAAATGAACTTTCTATAGGAGTCGAGCCTTTCGGAATTTTTTTGTTTTCCATGGATATAATTTCCTTGGGCTTAAATGGTTCATTTTGTATGAAAGAAAAAATGCCTTCATCATTAGGGAAGACCTTCCATGACTCTACATTATTAGGAATGTGAGGACGATATAAATATTGAAAAGTACAATCATTTCTTTGAGGCAGAAGTTGTCGAGTAGGAGATGCCGCAAATACAACTAGCCTATCAGCCATTGAATTAAGTTCCCTTTTAACATGAGTGATGTTAAATGATAATAAGTTCGAGATAAGAATCCAAACAACTTGGGTGAAGTGTTTCATCAACTTATTTCTCATAGAGTAGATTTTATGTATAAGTTTCACAACAAGTTCAGAGTCCCCAAAAACTGTAAGGTGTCCAAAACCTAAGTTATAATCATTTTCAATGCCTAGAAATAACGCTTCAAACTCGGTGAAGTTGTTCGTGCAAGCAAATTCTAACCTATAAGAAAAGTTGTGAATCTTACCTACAGGTGAGTATAAGATAATTCCAGTTCCATTACCTTTGTTGGAGCATGAGCCATCGAAGTGCATGTGCCACATACCATCTTCCAGATCAATTTGTTTCAGGGTAGTGTCACACTCATCTGCAAATATTGAGTACACTCCTAAGTCTTCCTCGACATAGTTTGCGTTAGGATGTGGAATGATCTCTATGTATGGTGAGATTCTTCCTTCCCTTAGGACTATAATATTCTTTCCAATCCAAGGAATGGATAAATGTGACCCTTCAAGTGAAATATATCCACCTGTCAAGACTTGCCAATCTCTTCCTAAGATGATAGAATAGTTACTTACTGACATGTCGATTACCTGGATGTTGAGGGTTGTCCTTATTTCAGGATGTGCACATAGAACTAAAGTCACATCTTTGATTTAACCTATAGTTGACTGTTGTAGACTGTTATAGGAGATCATTCTTCTAGAATTTTCATTAGTACACGATAAGCCTAACTCTTCCATGATGATTTTCGACATTACAATTGGACTCGAACCACCGTCAATTAGGAAACAATGGGATATTTTATCCATAATTTTTACAGAAATGAAAAATGGAGGGTTTTCTAGAGGGTGTCTAAAATTATTTACACATATTTTATTTATAGTGGAAACCTCTTATTTTGCCTCTTCAGAAAGATTGGCTATGGTGGAATCTTTTCCTTCCATAAAATTCTTGAGATACTTTTGTTGTTCAGGGACGACAACCATGTCCAAAAAAGTAGCATCGACCTTGATATTAGCCAATTGGTTGAGAATGTTATACTTGGAAGAGGGAAGAAGGGATGGAACTCCTTCACTGTTGAGTGTTTTGTTAGTTTGTACAATAACAACTTGTGAATATGAGCTTGGACTAGAAGAAGTACGAGGAGGGTCATATTTTCCTTTAGAAGCATAGGATTTGTTCCTAGTGTTTATGATCATAACATCTTCCGATTTTTTCCAATCTAGGATAGCAATGGTGGTTTCAGGATTCCTACCAAATATTTTAGCTCTGACACTCTTCTTAACCTCACAATTACTTTCTTCATGATTTTCCTCACAGAAGTTACACCAAATGCGAGACATGATGGCTTTGGGCTAAAAGTTGTTTTCATTGGTATTCCTAAAAGGTGTTGAGGAAGAATATGGTACCCCAAGAGTAAGTGAAGGGAAATTTCCCTTTAATTTATATGCTATCATCCAATTTTTCATATCTTGCAAGTTGTAGGAGGGAAGACATGTCAGTTTGTTTAACCGAATCCCCCTTGGGGAGACCTATTCTTTCTAGCTGCTCTTCATATTCTAGACAAGTATGAAGAGTGGAACCAATATTTTCAATAGATTTTTCTTCAAGCCTATGCATATAATGGGAAGGTAGAGAATTATAGTAATGCATAAAATCAACTTGGTTCTGGGGGCGAATAAGTTCGGGGATTTGATTACACAACTTGGTGAAATAAAGGTTGAAAGACTTAATAGTCTCATCGTCCTTGTACACAATGTTATTATATTCCTGTAATTGTTCGGTTGGGATCTTAGACTGCCCATAAGTGGACTTGAACTAGTAAAATAACTCTTCCCAAGTGGAAAGAATCCATGGAGGGATATCAAAAAAATATTTCATTGCTTTCCCTTCAAGAGAGTTGACAAATAAGCACATGCAATTATCATTATCATTAGATATGATATTGTGACAAGCATTAGAGAATTTTACCAAGTGTTAATTTGTAGTGAATGTATTATTTCTTGAAAACCTAGGTAGATGCTCTTTAAATTTTGGTAAGGGACAAGTAGTAGGTGCTAGGTTCAAGGGAGAGGATACGTGCCATGGGGTGGTAGTAGCATCTTCCTCGAATTGAAAAATCTTGTACTTCTTTATGATCTTAACAGGGTTGGTAGTATATTGGATAGGAACCTAATGGATATATAAACTACCAATTATCGATGAGACCGAAGGTTGAGATGATGAGGCACCTCCAGTACCACCAGAGCCACTCGTAGATGCCATTTTGAAAATGAGGGGTGAGGGTGAAAAGGGTGAACTAGTCGAATCATACAAAGTTCTCCTTAGAGTACCTTGTTGGGTTGACAAAATGGATTTCCTCCTTCATATTTCAATGATAGGAGTGGATTCAAGAGACAATCCTATTATTCTTCTATAGATGCGAGGATTTGATGACATGAAAAAGAAGATAAAAAATTTAGGAAAAAGAGGTCTACGACTGATTTCTAGGATGCCTTTATCTAGCCTCCCAATGTTCACGGATACTTATATCTTGTTCAATTACTTCCCACGAGCATTCGAGCTCATCCCGGGTATTAGAATTTTTTAAGATAGTATTGAATAAAGTCAAGGCAATGCTGGTCTGGTATTTAAGACCGTGTTCAATATTGGGATGCCTTGTAGAAGGTATTTTCATGAGTAAACTCAGTCAAAGAGTCATAAACAAAAAGAAAAAATATTCAAAGATAATCGTGAATACAATCAACCAGAGAGATATGGAAGATATCCCCAGTATGTTCACCAAATAAATTTTGAGGAAAAGGTATGGATTACCTTAATCATTTTTAGACCTAGCCTGGCTAGGAAAAGATAGTTGGGAATGTCACTCGGGGTTTATAGCCTCAAAATATTCACTCAATCCGCAAGTATTAATTACAAGGATTGAAGCTGATTTAATAATTTAAATATGTTGAAATATAAAATAGAATTTATAAAATATATTGGAATGTACATAGATTTTATGATAAAGTAAACATGGAGATGAAAAGATAAAAAGTAACCAAGTCATGTAAACACATGTATGAGATAGAGTAACAATCTAATTTTGTTTCATTCTGAGATACCAAAAGTGTTTTTCTCTTTGCAAAACCCCTGTGAGGGTATGGACCAAAGTCTAGTTTAGAGATCCCCAATGAGCACCATACAAAAATACTCTGATAGTAAAGTAAAACTGAAATTAATAATCTAGTTCATCTTGCCATAAACTATTGCCATTTTGACTCTGCAAGATATCCTTTATCAACCATGAAAATTAATTCACAAAAAGAAAATAATACACAGACTATCAAGGATGGATCAACACCTCTAAAAAAAGCGTTTGGAAAGTGTGGTTCAGTCTTGAACCTTGATGTCTACAATAAGACTTTGTTGTCAACAAGAGAATTAGTCTTTCGAATAAACTCAAAAATGAATGAAAACTGAAACTGTCTCATGTAACTAAATAGCAAACCTTAGTCTTGTTTTCTCCTTCATTTCTCCTCTTATCTCTTCTTCTCATTGAGATTTTATTCTTTCCCAATAAGTTGAAGTAGTTCTACTACTTTTTTTAGTTAATTTGATTTAACTTAACTAATTAGTTCAGGAGAAATAAATAATAATAATAGAGTTAAGGGTCTTAATTAATAATAACTAGGTAGGTGGGACCCCTTGTGACTCTTGTCATTTCTTCCTTTTAATTCATGAAATATAACACACAAAAGATAATCATTTTGACCATATTCCACCCTTGTGACTCCCTTGAATATCTTTTAAACTGGATATTTAAATATAAACAATAATTTATATCATATCCAAAAAAATATATATATCCAAATTATCCAAAATATATCAAAAATAGGGCTTGCTGTCCAAAATATGTTGAAAACCATTAAACACTGTCCTCATCAACTGAATCACACAAAACATAATTTAAAAACCATATTTTCCACTTTGTGAGGCAATCTTCCTTTTCTCATTGTTGTTAACCTTAGACTTTTCTGAAGTAGCTCGTGGTTGATTAGACCCTTGGGGTTGTATCTCGTTGATCACATGGGAGCAATCATCCTTTAAATGAAGGCGGGAAGACACATATTTAGAGGAATCAATGGAGGGAGAAGAAGGGGAGGAAACTTATTTTCCTTTGTCTTGTATAGGTTAGGGAATATCAGTTTTCAATCTCTTACTGGCGTGTGAAGACTAAATTGGTGAAACAACACGACCGATTTAAATTTTGGGATTAATAGGTGGTGGTAAAGGTAATGACATAGTTGGCCAACCACAATGATGAGAGACATACTGGTGGACAATCTCTTGCCAACCATCATTTGCGGGGACTTCGGTCTACAAGGACACATGTGGAGGAAAGCGAAAGACGAGAATATTCTGAAGAGGGTGGAAAGGGGGTATTTCTGGTCGAGGTTGAATTATCCCATGGCCAACCCAATTAAAGAACCCAACTTGGAACAACTGGTTCAATTATTGTGGTTCAACATCAAAATGGATAGAAAATATAGGCCTCATATGGCCTCGATTCCAATTTCCCCTCCCTCTATTATTTTGACCATTGTTGCCTCTACTGAAAAATCTCATCCTATAGCAACAATTTGTCAATAATGAAGCTCTTAATAAACCATACATGACACTCTTCTTACATGAATCAAAATTTGGCTCAAAAATTGACACGAGATACATGTAAATCCATCCATAACACATCATTCATTAATTGCCATGTGAACATGGAATGATAGGATTCATGGGAAATGTGGAGGGAGTGTAATTAGCAAAAAATGGTAGAATGATAGGGAATAAATATACAAATATTTTTCAACAATTAACCAAACAATTAACTTTGTATAAAAATATCAAGAATATCAGTCATCAACCCTTGATATGTTATATTTCTTTTTCTTCCACATAGACTTTTCTTTTAAAATTTGTATCACAGAACATGGATGCAATAAGTTAAATCGGGATCATGGAGGGAATGCAATTAGAGAAAAATGGTAGAATGATAGGGAAACTTTACAGACACTGTTCAAGTGAAAAAAATCAAAACCATGCTACCTCTGATGCAATCAAAATATATCTCTGTCCAAAATTTCGAAGCTAAACAGTGTTTTGTTTCCAAAACAATAATCCAAACCGATGCCTTCTTTAACAAAATTGCTTGCTAGCCTCCGAATTATTTTACAAAGTAAACTATTTGAGATTCCCAAAAATATTTAACCACAATAACCATTATAACAACATCTTCATTATACAACATAAATGACAAACAACATCATAATCGCTATAGGAATACACCAATAGTCTTTGAGCCACGATTCATAACATCAACCCCAATAATGATCCTTTAAATCCCAAAGGGTCATGCACAGTGCTCCCAAACAAACTCATATCCTTCATTAAATCAAACCACTGTTCAATGCATCTTATTTTAATTTAATTCTAGGCAGTATTACTCAATTGGATCCTCAGACATTTCGAACAAAGGTGTTTTTTTAACAATAAAACATGATGATTATCCAAGAAAAATAACATTTTTTATTGGGAACACAAGCTTCAATAGAATGTAATTTCCAATGAATAGGTGAGTACAGACTTCTTTCCACAAGTGCCAAGAAAGGGACCAATTAAACCCATGCCCAAGTAACCAAGCAAGAACAATGCTCTCATCAACTCAAACTAGAGTAAGCAATGCTTTCACTATAGGGTTTGAGATATGTCAATGACAGTAAGTGGTAGAGACAACAAGGCAATTCAAATAGAGGGTTTGGCATTTGCATAGCATGGAGGACTTACTCCACAGATGCTTCTCATTAATATAATCGATCATTGATAATATAACAATAATTTGCAACATTGCTATCGACTTCACGAGCTTCATATAACAAACTATAGCTTCCAAAGAAGAAGTGAATCCAACACTTTCTTCAACACAACATAAAAAGTGACCAAATAAAAACCAGTGCCCAAACCAAGATAGCACAAATAGTGCTCCCACCAAAACCTAGGTAATAAATTCCCTCATATTTCCATAAATTTCACCATGCAATAGTGCCAATGAGGTCATAAGAAGGTAGGCTAACAACTGAGGGTTCAGCCAGGATAAGGAACGAAAGGGTTTAGTCCTTCAAAAAATTCTACTTAAACATTCATGGGGTCGAAATTAGGTGTGGGTATATTACGACAGAGACCAACAATGTCAATATATAGGTGGGAAATTCACAAAAGCAAGAGGTAAGGCTGAGATAACCCATTTCAACAGGTGAACTAAACCCACAATACATAACCATAGGCAAGGAAAATTCAACCACAACTTTCACTCAACAATATTTGTGAAACGTTACACACAACAAAGACACCGTGACCATTTTTTTTTAATGCCAACAGTCTCATAACAACCACCACAGGAAACCAAGGATGCAACCATAAATACACAGTTCCAAAAAACATCATGACAACTTGGGATTTACACAGACCATGAGCAACCAGAGCCAACATTTGATTTAAGGGAAGAGGAAATTTCATGGATGGAAAAGTAAGAAAAACCCCATACCTATAAAATATTTCATAAGGAGAAAAACCAAAGTTGTATACTTCCTCCACGACCGGGCAAGGCGGAGCAACAACAACTAATAGAGAAAAAATGAAAGAATGACTAGGGTAGCGGGCTCGAGGCGATTTTAAGTGACGTGCATTTACTACACATCGCTTCTTCCTTAAGATATTCATTCATATCTTAGTACGAGCCAAGCCCACTAGCCAACTCACCATACCATTAACATTCCAAACCATTAATACAACCAAATATCCAAACTTGCCATATTACAATTTGCAAAGTGCGTGATAGTCCAAAGTGCTCCACCCCTTTCCACTATCATTTTTTCTCATATGACAACTTGCTAGGAACACAACCAAATTTCAACTCAACCAATGCGCATAACAATAGTATCAAGGGTCGAGGTTATCACCCAAGCTTTGCTATGGACAATATATAATATAAAAATTAAAACTGGAGTGTATTTCTTTCATCCAAAAGGCAGCATAATCATATTTCATGAGAGATAATCAAGACCATATTGTTCCTTGTTTTAATCACCTTGCTCAAAACATATTACCATAAGCATTTTAACCATGATTTGAAGAAAACGAGTTGTAGAATTTTTTTTTCGTAACCAATACATAGGAAAACAAAAATAAGTGTTGCTTCCCCATCAAGTACCAGAAGTAAAACAAGGGGGTCCCACCTACTAGTATATTATTAATATAGTTAAATAATAAATCTTGGAAATAATTTGTGAGCATAGTATCCAACGTTGTGCTTTCAAGCATCAACATTGGGAACTTGCAATGGATGATAAAATGGCATCCAATGAAGTGGCCATGGACAATCAGATAGGTTCTATTGTGCCCCTTAATTCATGGATAAGTGATCTCAAGGTAGCCAACCCCTCATCAATCAGTGTGTTTATGTTTGGTGGTTGGGGTTTTCTATGCCTTGGTCTTCTTGTGTGTAGTTTTCATTGTCTTTGGGTTCCATATTAATAATATTTGTTGCAATTTTTATAAGGCAATTTAATAAGTGCACTTATGACAAAGGTATTACAAACAACGATTTCATTTGAGGAAACTAGAGGAAAGAAATATTAGAAACAATCCACGAAGGTAGAATATGATGCAATGATGAAGAAAAAAACATGGGATCTTGTGTCATGTCCCAAATGAATAAATGTTATAGGGTTCCAAATGGGTTTATAAGACAAAATTTAATTTAAATGGGGCCATAGAGAAATTCAAATAAAAAATGAATACTATTCAAATAATTATTTATCTTGATTCAAGTCTTAGTTGGAATATTCATCAAATATATGTTAAGAATACATTGTTAGTTGGGAATATCCATGAATAAATATGTATGGACCAATCCCTTGGTTTAGTGGATAAAAAACATCCTCACATTTTTTACATGTTGAAGACAATCCAATTTTTCATGATAACAAACAAAATCAAGAATACATGGCTTGTGTTGGACATGGTGGCAAGATATTGTGATTTTCTCGTCCTCTAATCCTCCTCTTTACTTGCTCAATGAAAGGAAAATTCGAGGCGCAGTGTACAAATGGGCACAAATCACGCCTACAGTCCCTTAAAAAATGGCACAACAAAAACACATGTGTGTTACTAGGAATGGACATACATTCTTAAGAACGTGCACACATTCTTAAGAACCTGCATGCGTTCCTGCCATCATGCCTATGTGGCACAATGAGTGGAGATTCATGATTTTTTGAACCTCTAACATCAAGAATGTGTGCTCGTTCCTAGGAATGCACACACATTCCTACGGGTGTGCATTCCTAGGAACGAGCACACATTCTTGATGTTAGAGGTTCAAAAAATCCTGACCCTCCATCTCACCCCCTTGTCAAGTTTTTTTCCACCAACTTCGTGCACTCACCCTTATGCAAATATAAACTATGCATGCATGCGCATGCGTGAACACATATATAATAATAATAATAATAGGAAATAAGAAAAATTAAAGTCTATATACTATTGGATATGTGTTATATTATTTGTAGTATCGGGACCACTTTTGGGTCAATGTTTTTGGCCCATGGGTTTTAGCCAATGGTTTTTGGTTTGATGGTTTCAGACCAATGTTTTTTTGGCTAATGGTTTTATTTATTGGAAAATGGTTTTCTTCAATTGTAATCTAATTCTAATTTAGGAATTACGATATCGAAGGTTGGATAAAATCTCTCTATATATATTATGTTGTACATGGATGAAAATATAATGAGAATAAGGGGTGGATAAGTTATAAGAATGATGGTTTTCCCAATTGGGTTTCCAGGGTAAAACTATTTGTGTATTGTGTATGAATGCCATTATTTTCCTTTTTTTTTACTACATAATATATATGGATTATTTACTTAACAAGTTTAAAACTAACATTTGGTATCAAAGTGAGGTTTTATCTTATGGGGGATGCCTTTGTTGCGAAGGGTTTGGAATTTTTTGGAATTGTGATAGACTTGTGATAAACATGTTCAGTGGGAGATTTGCAATGGTAATTCTTGTATTGAAAGAATGGTGACCATTTCTAGAGTGGAGATCGAGAATTTCATTGAACAAAATTTCCAGTTGTGGAAGCTCAAGATGGAGGATCTTCTAGTGGATAAGGAATAGTCGATGGTTGTAGACCCGAGTATGAAGCCTACTTCTATGTCGAAAGATGATTGGGAAAAGTTATAAAGAAAGGAGAGGAGTATTATTCAATTTTTTCTCTCGGATTTGGTATTAATAAACCTCTCTAGAGAAGACACTGCAAAGAAGCTATGGGAAAAATTAGGGAAATTTTATCAATCAAAGTCCCTAGTAAACAAGTTTTTTATACAAGAGAAGTTGTTTCATATTAGGATGGAATATGGAGACTCTGTGAAGAGCATATGAATTCTTTCAATACTCTACTAAGTCAAGTTATTTCTATTGATATTAAGTTAGAGTAAGAATACACGTGTATTACCTTGTTATGTTCTCTACCAGACTCTTGGGATAACTTGGTTGTAACAATAGGTAGTACCAATCAACAATCTACATTAAAATTTGAGGATGTAGTTTCATCCTTGTTATTTGAGGAAATAAAAGGAAAACCAATGGGAGAGCATAAAATGGATGTCATAATGGTAAGGGGTCATTCCAAAGAAAGAAGAAATAAGTTTACAGGAGGCAGATATAAATCTGCAGGGGATCCTTTAAAGAAAGTATGTTGGAAATGTGGTAAACCATGGAATTTTAAGAAGAAATTTAGATCAAGAAGTGTTGAGAAAGGTAAAGGTCCACATGATACTACTTATATGGAAGGGAAGCCCTCCTTAGAAGAAGGAGGGGATGTGTATTTGGCTTCTACAAGTACACAATAAAAAAGTGATGTATGGTTCATCGAATTAGGTGCCTCTTTTCATATGAGTCCTGATAGGGAGTGGTTCTGTGAGTATGAAAGGTGTGATGGTGATGTATTCTTAGGAGATGATTGGCCAAAAAAAATCATAGGATGTGGAAGAGTCAAGTTGCAATTGAAATATGGAAGGGTTAGACCTCTTCCTGGGGTTTTACACATTCCATATCTAGCCATGAACAATATATCTGTAGGCAATATGGTTGATGAAGGTGTACATGTTGTATTTGAAAAGGAAAAAATAAAAATGGTTTGAGGGGAAATGGTGTTGATGAGGGGAGTTCAATATGGAACTTTATATAATCTATTGGGAAGCATCGTCATTGATGGGTGTAATATTATTTTTGTTCCTAAAGGAAAAAATGAAGAAGTCAAAGCCCCTACTCACTCTAGAGATAATATAATGCTTTGGCATCAAATATTGGGACACATCAAAGAGAAGGGTATTCAATTATTACAAGGTAAAGGTATGGTTGAAGGTGTTTATGGATGTGCATTGGATTTTTATTTTTGTGAACATTGTTTATATGGTAAGAATAATCGAGTGAATTTTCCTTCTATCTCTATGAGGGAAAGAGATATACTGGAATTGATACATAGTGATGTGTTTGGTCTTGTACCTATTCCATCACTAGGAGGATATATTTACTATGTTTCATTCATATATGATTTATCGAGGAATACATGGTTGTATTTGTTAAAGAATAAATCAAAGGTTTTCATCAAATTCAAGGAGTTCAAAGCCCTTGTGGAAAACCAAACTAGCAAAAGGATAAAAGTGCTAAGAATAGATAATGGAGGTGAGTTCTATGGAAAATAATTTGAATAATTTTGTAAGTTGTGTGGTATAGCACGACATAATACTACTCCATACACACCTTAGAAAAATGGAGTGGAATAAAGGATGAACAATATGCTAATCGAAAAATAAAGGAGTATGCTCAGTGATGTAGGATTAACACATGAATTATGGGCAAAAGTTGTTTCCATAGGCTCCTGTTATCTAGAAAATCCATCACCCACTTTATCACTCATTGAAAAGACTGCACATGAGGTATGGCCCGATACAAAACCTTATGTTTCACATCTCATAGCATTTGAGTGTAATGATTTTGTGCATGTTCCATAGGAAAAGAAGAGAAAACTGGGCAATAAGGTATATAAATGTATCTTCATCAGTTATAAAGATGGAGTTAAAGGTTACAAACTGTGGAATCCTATAACAAGGAAAATAGTGTATAGTTGAGATGTGGCCTTCAGATAAGTTGATATCACTTCCAAGCTTGAAGATGAAGAAAAAGAATTAGAACCAAAGAAAGTGGAGGTTGAGATAAAGAATGAAGGATCTAAATTATTAGAGGAGGTAGAATCACTTGAATCAAATGATGAGGTGGAACTATAGACTCTAGTTTTGATAAGGTACATCCATGTGAGGATACCTACTACAAAGTGTATTCCACCTGATATCCATTCTAATTTTGTTCTATCATGTATTAATGATGAACCTAGATATGTTACAGAGGTAGTAAATTATGAAGAGAGAAAACTTTGGAAGAAGGCCATGGTAGAAGTGTTGAGCACACACTTATACTGAGAGAGGGGGGTGAAATAGTATAAGAAAATTTTTCACTTTTTCAAACATTCATCAACTATAAGAAAAAAATCATGTCATGGAACATAAGATTTACGTGGAAAACCTTTCGGGAAAAAACCACAAATCTTCTCTTTATAATTATTTGTAGGAACCAACCTATTAGAGACACCAATCCCCTTTGGTATAAATACAGGTAGGCACCATCCTAATCATACATATATTCATAGAAACCAATCTACTAGAGACACCAATCCCCACTGCTAAGTACCAACTTAGAAAGAGACACCAATCCCCATAGCTAAGAACTAACCCTGATTGGATCATTATATTATTTTTTTGTCTATCTCAATGCTTTCAGAGTGGAAAGAATTGTAGAAATCAACTTCCAGGGTCATTTTAGTGGTGGGTCATGTTGGACACAGTCTTATGGTGTTTTCATTGATGTCAAAGGGGAAAAAATGTTCAATATTGTACCTAGTGTATGATGTTGGCATTGATGGAAAGAGGATAAATATGGTCACCAAGAACTTTATTAATTTTTATGTATTCATATCAGTATCGTAGCAAAATTTTATTTTAAATTATGTTATTGGCATCCATTCACAAAAGAAGAAATTGAACAGAAGTGAAGGGCTTGTTCACTCCATGAAGATATCATTGGACGACCTTTACAATGGAACCTCAAAAAGAAGTTATTGTGCTCTAAATACAAGAAGAAAGGGTCAAATATGGTGCTTCAATAGAATACAACAAGTGTCAAGGATTTGGTATAAAAATCTCAGCAAGGGGGATGCTTCATAGATCCTTCATTACTTAGTCCTTGAATAATCTCATTATAAAAGTTATAGATCATTGCCATATATTATCAAGTGAATGAAATCAAGGCCAAACGATCGTATCTCAAGGAATATAATATATTTTATGAGAATTTCCTCCAAGAAGGTATGAGAAAAATCTTTAGAGATCTCATTGTGATCGTTAGATCATTGGATCAAAGTATTAGAAATTGTCGGATCGCACAACATGCTTGGTGTTGCAAATCACTACAACTCCTATGCTACAAATCCATGCTACAATATTAGTGCCACAACTCGCTGCAACTCCCACGTTGTAACTCCATGCTACAAGATTAGTGTTGCAACTCGCTGCAATTCCCACGCTACAACACCATGCTACAAGATTAGTGTTGCAACTCACTGAAACTCCACACTACATGTTGAGTGTTACAACTCATTGCAACACCACACTATATGATTGGACGTGAAAGATTAACCAGAGTCAACACAGATGTGGAAGCAAAGATGTGATTTAAAATCCTCTATTATAATTTTTGAGTCCACTCTGTTAGCTTGATGATAAAGGAGGAATGTGGATATGTGACCAAATCTCTGCTGCTGAAGTGGATGATTCATTTTGGAAGTTTAGAAGGAGACCACAATAGTAAATATTGACAAGTTTCCTTGAAAGAACCTCCTCTACCATCCACCTCACACATTTTCTGGGGAAATTGCTTGCATGTTATCTAATTGGGAATGTTTTTCACAAAACCCATGTCGTGGAATTTTAAAATGCATTTCCATCACTCCAGAATATTCGTATGAAAATCATTGTCTGATTTGGACGCCTTTTAAAATTAAAATCAATTAATAAACATAAAAGTCAACATTTTTGTTAATTAAATGAAGAGGTGCAATGTTTTGTCATTAAAATGAAACATTGGTTCATTTTCTCTTTTCCAAAAAGTCACATTTTTTCAATATCATATACCTCTTGAGTGACTATATAAATAGAAAAAAAATGGCAAGAAGGAAAGTTTCTATGTGGGCTACATCACAAGATCAAAAAAAAAAGTAGAGTCCAAGAAAGAAGCTGAAGAAATTCATGAAGTAAGGGTGGAAGGAAGGACCAAGGGAGGATTGGTTTTCTCTATAGATTGAAATCTGAAACAAGGGAGTTGGTACTTCCTAGAGTTGGTGCTCTAAAACAAGGGAGTTGGTGCTTCCTAGAGTTGGTGCTCTAAAAACAAGGGAGTTGGTGCTCTGAAACAAGGGACTTGGTTCTTCCTAGAGTTGGTTCTTTGAAACAAGGTATTGGTGTCTCCTTGAATTGGTGCTTAGAAAAAGAGAGATTGGTGTCTCTCACACAATTGTAACTTGTACTTTTTATACTTTTTATATTTAATTTATGTATTCAATACATTCTTGTTGATCAATTATTGTAATTAATAAGATTAATAATTAATAGATTATTAAATTACTGGAAAAAGAATAAATGTTGATTCACCCCCCCCTCTTAGTATTGACCAAAATTTCAATAGGTACGAGTTTGGAAAATTGGGGTCTGGAACCTTCTAGAGCCATTTTGAGGCATTAAATTGCATTTTTTGTGTTCTGGTGTCTAAAACTTAATCACACCTCGTTGAAGGTGTTCTAAACTCTGATACCTTTCCAATAGTGTAAATTGTGCATCAATCAAAGTTCATATGCAAAATTTATGCCTCTTGCAAGTTGACCTATCGTGTTGACCACCATGGTATGGGAGGATGCCACATCAACCCCCACTACTCATTCATATGAGGCTAGCCATGTGAGTAATTTAAACATATTCTATAAGGTTCAAAACCCTACCACATTTCAGGGCTGAGGAAATAAAATACCTACCCCTAGATGGCTATCGAGCTATGTTAAATATCGATCCACTAGGAGGAGAAGGGGTTCCATTCTATGTTATTGTATCTTGTTCCATAACATAGTAGAAACACTGGGAGTGAGAAATTAGAGAGCATAACAGAGGTCATTAATGTTATGTAGCATCCTAATAGGCCACAGGTCTCAGGTAACTCCATAGAGAGTTCCTTCTCCTTTGTACTTGCATTATTTCCATACTAGAGAAAAGAGAGTAGAGTAGCCTCACCTTCTAGATGGGTTTTCTCCCATAAGGGTTTCCCAAAGAAAATATGTGTGTTATCTTGTGGATGATGTGTGATTTTATTTTAATATTCTCTGTTTTCCTCATTTTATCTATTTCATTCATAAGAATAAAATCAATAACTAAATATTATGGAATCTAAAGGAATTGAACCTTCATACTTATTTATTAGATTTGTTGTGAATTTTTTTTTGAGTGGAATATCCACGAAATTTTACAAATCAAGCAACAACTTAGAAATAGACACCAATCTCTTACAGATATTTGTAGACAACAATATATTGGAGACACCAATCCCCACCACTAAGCACGAACTTAGCAAGAGACACCAATCCTTGAGCTGCACCAACCTTCACCAAATCTCCCTTCTATTTCTTCCTTCACTAGGTCTACTCACTTCTTCTTCCTTTATGAGGTCTACTCACTGGATTTTCCTTCACCGGGTGTTCTCACTACTTATTCCTTTACCAAGTTTGACCAAAATTTGAATTTCCAAATGGAAACTCTCCCAAAGCTTGTTGTTTTGGGATTCTTCCCAAGAATGAACTTGTACAACAAGACACATATCCAATTTTTCAAATATAATTATGAAACTTTTACCTGAGGCACTTTTGTATGTCTAGTTTGTCTCTAAAATATATCAAAGTCTGAAATATCCCAGAAAATAAGCTATAGCAAAAATGCCAAGATGACTTGTTTGAAACTAATTTCATGAGCATTCATGAACCCTAACTTCCGTAGGGAATATCTCCAAAAGTATAGTGAAATAAAATATAATATTTTTTCCATATGTACACCAATATCTCTCCTCTATATCTGCAAAATATTAGGGTCTGAAACATCACATAAAATTAGTGAGAGAAAAAGTGCCAAGATGGCTTGTTTGAAACTGATTTCAGGAGAATTTAGGAACCATAACGTCCATAGGGAATATATATGAAAGTATAAATAACTAGTATCTGCAATTTTTACCATAGGTACACCAATATCTCTCCTATGTCTCTTCCAAATTTCAGGGTCTGAAACATCCTAGAAAAAAAATTATCATAAAAAGTCCAAGATGGACTGAAATTGATTTCGCAATTCAATCCTCGCTAATCCAATTTTCACATGCTCACTTTCTCTCAATGCTTTCTATTTTTTTACTTTTTCATAACCATTCATTAAGGTACATGTCCCTTAATTAAGCAATTAATTCCAAATACCCCAAACCCATGGGTTTGAAACCACCATTTCACTTTTTACTTTTTCACATGCACCTTTTTTTAATATACTTGTAGAACTATATATATATAAATCAATTTTTGAAATGTTGTGTGTATTGTAATGTCGTAATATGAAATTAATTATATCATTAATCATTTGACATCAATGAGAATAATTCCAACAATCTCTCCCTTTGTTATTGATGAAAATCCTGCAATGAAACATATAGTCCACTAGGCATAGAAAACATTATCCCCCTGTTTGCAACTCTTCCCCTTTAACATCAATGGAAAATGGATTCTCCCCCTAAGCTTGTAATTATCCTTAAGAACTTAGTGATGAGATGGATATTACTCCCAATTTATGTCTGAGATATTCAAATTTCTCTTTGGGAAGGGGTTTTGTGAAAATATTCACAATTTGTTCTTTGGTGACGATATATTCCAACTTGACATTATGTTCTGCTACTTGTTCTCTTAAGAAGTGATACTTGATTGGAATATGCTTTGTTTTTTAGTGCATACCATGATTATTTGAAATATTAATTGCACTTGTGTTGTCACAAATTATTGATATTGGGTGATCATGTTCTACCTTAATATATTTCAAAGTCTCCTTCATCCAAATAACTTGTGTGCAACATGTTGTTGTTTCTATATAATAGATGTATCTGATGGATAGAGAAACAAAATATTGTTTATTACTCAAGCAAGACACTATATTATTTCCTAGAAAGAATGCTCCTCCACTTGTACTTTTCCTATCATCAACATCGCCTGCCACATATGCATTTTTATATGATGTTAGAGTAAAATATTCACCTCTTGAGTACCACAAGCCGAAATCCAAGGTACCCTTTAAATACATGAATATTATTTTTACTTATTGCACATGAGTTTATTTTGGTGCAGCTTGAAACCATGCAACCTATCCTACTGCTTGCATAATGTCCAACCTTGATGTCATAAGATATAGTAGGATTTCAATCATTGACCTGTGCAATGTTTGATTTTCTTCTAAAGATTCATCATCCTTTCTCAATTTACATCTTGTGACCACGGGTGTGCTAACTGGTGCACAGTATTCCATTCCAAACTTCTTCAACATTTCCTTGATACACTCGATTTGTCAAAAGAATATGCCTTTGGAGAATTGGAAAATCTATAAACCAAGAAAGAATGAGAATTCACGAAGCATAGACACATCAAATTCCTTTTGCATTTATATTGCAAACTCTTGGCACATTTTGTTCATATTTCCTCCAAAAATGATGTCATCTACATAAACCACAATAATCAACTAATTTTCTCCCACTATCTTGATGTAAATATTACTATCAATAATTCCTCTTTTGAAGCCTTGTTGTTGTAGATATTTTTCATTTTTTGAATACCAAGCTCTAGGAGCTTGTTTTATCCCATAGAGTGCTTTATTAAATCTACATACATGATCCTTATTATTTGATATAATAATCCTTTTGGTCATTCAATGTATACTTGTTTCTATATATTTCCATTGAGAAAGGAAGACTTGACATCCATTTGATAGACTTTGAAGTTCTTAAAACATGAAAATGCCAAAAACATATTGATAGCTTCTAGTCTTGCAACCAGGGCAAAGGTTTCTTCAAAATAAATAACTTCAACTTTATCATATCCTTTAAAAACCAATCTCTCTTTATTTATTATTACCATCTTCATTCAACTTGTTCCTAAAATCCCACTTGGTTCCCATCACATTTTTATCTTTTGGCCTTGGAACAAGTTTCCATGTCTCATTCTTCTCAATTTGATTCATCTCTTCTTCCATGGCATCAATATAATGCTTTTATTTGATATCTTTTGTAAAGTTCTTAGGCTCTATTTTAGTTAGCAAAGAGAAGTTTTGATATTTTGGTACAATTTCTATTCTTTTTCTACTATGAATTCTTGTATCCTTATTATTGAGAATCAAATTTTCTGAATTATTCTTTCAGAAAAATATAGATGGTGGTTTTGTATCTTGATGTTCTAATTATTCTTCTTTGCATCTTGACTCCTCTGTTTGAAAATTTTATTTCACCTTGTGATGCCCTGCTTCATTCAGTTTCACATTGGCACTCTCTAAGATTTTTCCCAATGCTTTATTGTAACATCAATAAGCCTTCGTTCTTGAAGAATAACCGAGAAAGATACCTTTTTTTTATATACGGAGTCAAATTTTACCAAGTCCTCATCATCTCTATTTATGTAGCACTTGCTTCCAAAAACTTTGAAGTGTTTAACTATTCTTGGTATACCCTTCCATAATTGATAAGGTGTTTTGTTGTTGTTGACACTAATTTTCCCTCTATTCAGAATGTAGACTGTGGTGTTGATTGCTTCTCTCCAAAACCCATATAATAGATTAGCTTCATTCAACATTATTATATCCATCTACTGTACAATTTGATTCTTCCTTTATACCACTCCATGAAGTTCACAAAATTGTTCAAATTCATTTGAGATAAACTCACCTCCTCTTTCTGATCTCAAGCACTTGATTTTCAAATTAGTTTCATTTGCAACCAAGGCTTTGAATTCTTTGAACTTCTCAAATGATTCAGATTTTTCTTTTAGAAATGTAACCCATGTCATTCTAGAGTAATCGTCAATGAGCAACATGAAGTATTTTTCACCTTGTAGACTTTGTGTTCTTTTAGGCCCACAAAGATCTTCATGAATGAATTCCAATGGCTTTTTTGTTGAGTACTCTTTTGATTTTAAGCTTTCTCTTGTCTATTTCTCATGCTAGCATTTCTTGCAAAGAGTGTTTGAAGGTTTATCAATCTTTGGCATATCTCTCACTACTTGTTTGGTGTTGATTTTTACTAGATTATCAAATTTTATATGGCCCATTCTTCTATGCCATAACCAACTCTCATGTATTTATCCCATATATAATTTTCTCCCTTGATCTCATTAAGGATATATACATTCTTTGAGGTTCTATATGCATTTTCCGCTAATATTCCCTAGCTTTTCTTCCTTATCTCACATCCTTGAGAATCGAATGTGAGAGTGTGTCCTGGATCTCACATTTGACTAGAACTAAGAATATTATGTTCCAAAACTTCAACATATAAGACATTCTCTATTTTAGTCATTCCATTATCAAGACTAAGAGTACCTTTTCCATTTATCCTTGTGGTAGCATTATCTACGAACTTTACACTTCCTTCATCTACTTCCTTCAAAGTGAAATTTTTTTATCATCCCTTTTCATGTGGCTTGAGCATCCACTATCAATGTACCGTCTTTTTCCTTTGTTTTGAGCACGAAAGGTGGTTTTAACAAGCATATATTCCTACTTTTTCTTTTCTTGCTTCTGCTCCTTTTCCAAACTCCTGTTGGTTATTTCTTTTGTTTGGAAAGGGTATCTTCTTCCACGTTTCATCTAGAAGTTTCAACTAGGCGATTTCTACAAAAATGTGCTATGTGCCATTAATTGTTGCACTTATAACATACAAAATTGTAATAAAATAATGGAGCAAATGAATTGTAGTTTCTATATGAGAAATCATAAGTAATTTCTTTTTTTTTCCATACATGATTATTTCTTGCATATGCTCTATAGTCTATTGCTTTATGACCAATGTGATTGTAAGAAAAGAAATAACCAAGGGAATATTTGTGGTACCGAGTTGTGCGAGGCTATATTGGTGGGAAATATATTTTGAATCTGTCCTTTTTGTCTCTCGGAAGAATGCCAATTTTTGTGGAACATCATTTTATCTCTTCCTATTTTCTTCATCATTGATGGAGCTTTTGATTATATCAACATAGATTTTATATTTTCCTTCATTTACTTTCTTCGATGGCTCTATAGATTTCGAACCTTCTTTGTTGGTCATCTGACTCTTATCATAACCAAGACTTGTTTTAATGAGTGGTGATATTTTACAATTGATGATATCATCTAAGATTCTAGTGCTCTTTTCAAACTTCAAGATTATATTCAATTGGGTAGTTGACTTATCCAATTCCTTTATTAAGAAAACAATTTCATCTTCTAGCTTCTCGCAATTTTCATCCTTTCCCTTCAGCCAAATTCCCATCACTTCTTCCATCCTTTTTTCCTCTTATGGTTGAATATTTAGGGTGATAATGGTATTCTCTATTTCTTCAAGGATTTGTGACATTTTTATTTTTCATCACCATTGGCACATAGTGGGAAGACCTGGGGTTCAACATGAATTCACCAACAAAACCCTAAGATACTGTCCCTTTCAGCATTACCTGCAAGCAGGTGAGGTCTCACCCAAGGTATCTATGGGGACTGCAGGAATTAGGTTTCCGTAGAAATGAAGAGATGGGAGGCATTCATAATAACCATTATCCTTAACCGTCATTCATTATATCTTATACCATGTGTGCAGAAACATATAACARATGCATAATAAAAGAAGTAAATCATATGCGCAAAATACACAGAACAAACAAACACATCATAGAATAACAAAGAGACACCATATTTAACATCATTCACCCAAGATGGGCTATGTCCACAGTGGCCGACTTCTTATATTATTATTYAGAATCATTCCTTAATACATATGTGCACTATTCTCATACATGATATCTTAGTTATACCCCAAAATTCCCTTTTTGTTTGCACATATAGTGCACACTTAGTTTTTCTAAGTTGTCATTACATTCACTACCTTCTACGCAAAACCCTTAAATGTTTATATTATTACATTAGGGCTTATCCCATTTCAAAGAACCCAAAATTCCTAATGAATTCTAACTAACTTCCTTCCTTTGCACGCATCGATCTTGAAATTGCACTAACAACTTTTCCTTCCTCTGCACGCACTGATCCTGTAAATGCGCTAATTTATTCCTTCTTCTGTGCACGCTCCTGCATAGTTTCCCAAAAATGTTCCCAAAATTCCTATCCCAATAGGACCCCAACACTCACTTGTGGCTCGTCCCGAGCCACTCAGTTTTTTTGTTGCACTCCCTTTAGTGTCACAAGGATCTTCTTAAAAGTCTGATTTGCAGTTTTTTATAGCACAAATTTCCACACCTATGCATTTGTGACATGACCTTACCCTTTTCCCCATCTTGCTAAGAAAAATCCCAAACTTTCCTCATCAAAGTTACTTAAAAAACTTGGATTTTGCACATATCCACAAGTTTCCTTTATGAAACACATGGAAATCTATGACTTGCTAGGAAACCCATGGATATATGCAAAATCCAAGTTTTTTAATTAACTTTGATGACAAAATTTTGGGATTTTTCTTAGCAAGCTAGGGAAAAGGGTAAGGCCATGTCAAAAATTCATAGATGTGGAAATTTGTGCTATGAAACTTGTGGATACTAATAGTAACCATGTGACATAGGAACACCAACATGACCATATATAGGTTGCGATGAGAAGGAAAAACAAGATGGTCCTCCCATGTACTATGGCTTACCCTCCATGTATTGTGCCTTACCCGAGTGTCCCCCCATGTACTGCGGTTGACCTGAAAGTCCCCCCATGTATGGCGGTTGGCCCAATGTACCTCCCTTATACTTTTGTTGAGGGGGATATTGTGTTGGAATCACGGGGTTCAAGGATTGATTGGGAAAATTTCCTTGCGGAGAAATTCTTGTCGGATTAGGTTGACCCCATAAAGGATTTGCAACCCCTAGATATGGTTGTATAGGATATAGGATAATATTAGTAGGTATGGAAGAACTGGAAAGAGAGACATTACCCCATGTTTGTTTTTTTGGCCCCCACATAATAGTTTTCCTCATGGCTGAGGGTTTCCCCCCAACAAATATTCGCCCCCCAGTTGAAGATTGACCTCCAATGAAGGATATAAGAGAACTCCCCATTTGTAAAGTTGGATATGTGGGTTGAGTAGCTTGTGTAAATATGGTTGTTTGAATGAATTTATTATTGGCCATCTACCCGATGGGACAACCAAGTAAAGAACTTGGTGTGTGCATATGTGGGAATAATGAAGAAAGAATATTACCCGACTCATGTGCAGAGGGAGATGTACTCGCAAGTGGTTGTGTTGGAGTAACCTAGGTCATGGATGTTCCCAATAAATAAGAAGAACCATCAATAGTGAATTTTTCTCTTATAGGGTCAACTACAGGAGTCGTGGATAGAGGAGGTGAAACTACCAATCCTTCTGGTGGTTCATGCCAAAAGATGGCCTAGTGGTTGAACTAGCTGGTAAATAGTAAGAAGAATAAGCATAAAAAAATATTGTGGATGGTTTATCAACAAGTAATGGACCAAGTGGATTAGTAAAAGGGGGATTTGTGTAATACACAAGGCCTTCCATGAAGGTTGTGATGGGTTCTTTTGCGTGTTGGCCACTTCCAGGAGCTACACTCCTGGTTTCAAAAGTTTGTTCTCTAACCATTCCTTCATAAGAAGGGTTGTGTTGAGATCCATAAACTTCAGGGTCCAAACCTTGCATTCTGTAAGATATTATAAGCCCTTGATCAACCATGATGAAAGTAAAAAAACAATCCTTAAGTCCAACTGTGAACTCTGAAAGTACACACCCCTAAAAAATATATGTAGGTAATCAACCAAGCAACAGTAGAAGTATCTTCCAAAGACGAGATATCAAGCCGCCAATGAAGATATGAGAATAAATTACCCTGAAATCCATGTAACAACCCTTCTTGGTGCAAGCAACCCTCTCTTCGCGGGGTTACCCTCCAAGGGTACTAAAAGTGTGATACGACGTTTTCCCCAAGTGCCATAGAAATCCCCCCACATTCACCTCTATAGATACCTAGGAAAGGCCACTAAGGTTACCAAATGAGAGTCGGCCTCTGGGGTGGGTACAGTCAATAGTCAGGAACGAAAGTATGGGTAGGATATCAAAGTCTGATATTCTTCAAGAGAACTAAAGAGAAGTGGACGGGTAGGACTCCTGAGGACCCCAAACGGATTTAGGATTCATGAAGAATTGAGACCAAATGAAACCAATAGTTTCTCAAGAAAAAACCACAATATATTCTCTTTTGTCTACCAGTAGTTTCTCAATAAAAACCCCCAATATACACTCTTGTGAGGGAAATTCATCACACAAAAGAGCGTAGACACCACAACATTCATTGCATACACATAGTCATGCACAAGAAGAAAATTAAAGTCTAAAGGTTCTGGTACCACTAATATATATCCTAGGATAATATTCCCACCTAATGTGATAGGAAACTGAGGAAAACTCCCTAGACATTCACCATGTCTTTTTTCGAAATCCAACAACTCACTGGTAGATGACACAAGCTTAGGAGAACCCAAAGCTTGCCAAGACGAGGATGACAAAAGACTTTCAAAGGATCCTTCATCTACAATACTTTGGTGAATTCCTAATTTATTAATTCCAACCATTATCTGGAAGGGTGCAGAAGAAGGAATATGAGGCTCTACAAGATCATTCCAATGAAAGGAAACCATCCTAGGTATTGGAGGGAGAATACCCAAAGAGAGTGAAATTCCCCCTTGTTCAGAAGGTACTGAACTATAAATACTACAAACATGGTAAAAAGACATATTTCTCCCCAGAAGAAGAGTGGGATCAGCTGAAGATTGCATCAGTGAGATCACCTCCTTAGACTTGTCATTCTCCAAGAGAAGAGTGGGATCGAATGAAGATTTCATTGGCATGACCACTTCCTCAACCACTGGTTGAATAGGATACAAGAAAACATGGTCAAGAGACACATCACCCACTACAAAAAGAGTGGTGTCGGTCGAATATTACATTATCATGATCACTTTGTCAACCAAATATTAATTAGAATGATAGGAAACCGAAGATGACTCAAAACTAGAAGGGCCTTTATACAAGGACCACACTTCTCATACCATGGAAATGAGAGGGAAAAAATGAGTAAGGTGATCTCCTTTGAAAATATTATAAGGGAACTTGGGCTTAGGTCCTATACATCTAGGATTCTCAACCGTATTAGTTCCCTCAGCATGACTTGCAGTGTTCGGTGGGTTTCCCCCAACATAACTAGCAGAGGCTGGTTGCACGTCTCCAATGTGACTAACAGAGGTTGGTGACAAGACTCCAAAATGACTCATAGAGGTCGGTGATTCGATGCCAATATGAATAGCAGTGACTAAAATTTTTCTCCTAGCATGACTCACAGAGGTTGGTTGAGTGCCCCCAGTATGACTAGCAGAGTCTAGTGACATGATTCTAACATGACTTGTCGAGGTTGTTTACCTATCTATAGCATGAATCGTAGAGGTTAGTAGTTGATCTCCAACATGACTTGCAGAGGTTGGTTATACAACACTAGTATGACTAGCAGTGACCAGAAGTTTTCTCCCAGCATGACTAGCAGAGGTTGGGTGTGGGTATTCAACATGACTTGAAGAGGTTGATGACCTAATTCCAGTATGAATTGTAGTGACTAGACTCATTCCCCCAGTATGACTTGCATAGGTTGGGTGATAGTCTTCAACATGACTAGAAGAGGTTGGTTTTTCATTTCCAACATGACTAACAAAGGCTTGTTGTTGAACTCCAATATGACTTGCGGGGACTAGGCTCTTTTCCCCAGGATGAATTTCAGAGGTTGGGTGTTGGTATTCAACATGAATTTCAGAGTTTGATGACCTATCCCCAACATGACTCGCAAAGGTTGGTGACTTGATTCCAGTATGACTTGTAGTAACTGGGCTTGTGCTTCCAGCATGACTAGCAGAGGTTGGTTTCTTGCCATCAACATGACTTGCATAGGCTGGTGACAGGTCTCCAACATGAATAGAATATGTTGGTGACTTCTTCTTATTACTCTTCCTCTACCTATTCCTTTTATACTTATGGTTACTAGTATAAAGACTTTCACTAGAAGAGGGAGGAGGAGGAGAAGTAAACTTTGCATATGTAAAAGGTGAAGGATCAAAATCTGTATGATTCCCTTACATAAGGTGATTATATGAGAAGAAGCAAGAGTATTTAGTACATTTGGATTATTCCAAAACCAAACCGATAGTCCTACATTCAACCCAGGAATCTTCAAAGTGGCCATCAAGGGGGCACCAACATTTCCAAAGAAAGGAAAAACACAAGAATCCCCTTAGGAAGGGGTCCCTTGGTTGGTATCCTCAAGAAATTTGGCCATATTATTATTATGCACAAGTTCATCCCTTGCAA
>ML811866.1:0-41474 GCA_009831015.1 Picea engelmannii | reverse complement strand
TATTTACCCTAAGTAACCTTTGAACAAAGGATCGATGGATTGGCCTAGGAAAGCAAATGGAAACCCTACTTAAAGAAAATTAACTTAATCATGACAATAAGAAAAAACAAGCTATCTATTTAATCTATCTAATGAGCAATAACAACAACAACTACTTTAATTAACCTACTCAAATTCAATAAGCAACAACAATTAAGCAAATGAACAAGCAAGAAACTATCCTATTAAATCAAGTAAATAAACAAGCAACTACCATATCAAAGCAAGTAAACAAGAAATCAATCAACTAACTAACCTATGATAACTTCTACAACAAGTCAACTACTCAAAACTACTCAATAAGAAACTAATCAAATAAATAAGCAAGTAAACTCTATTCTTAATTTAAACTTCATAATTACTTCTAATTTACAAAAGGAAATCTTAATCTACTAAATTCAAAGCATCATGACAATAAAAGTAATCAACAACTACTCTTTAATCTACGATGAGAAAACTATTCTTTAATCTACCAAAGCAAGAAGACTATTCTCTAATTTACAAAAGCAATGAAACTATCCTCTAATCTATAAAAGCAAGAAAACTACTATTCTATTTAATTCAATTGCATTCTATGCTAATGTAAGCAAATTTATACTACTTAGAGATTCATAACTCAAAACTAAACTCAATAATCAAACTTCGAATTAAAATTGCAACCTAGATCTAGAATGGAAATTGCATAAATTAAATGAAACTAATCTTATTTTAACAATTTAAATTGCAAAGGGAAATACTCATAAAACATAAATCAAATCCTATTTATATTTCAGTATATAACAAGATAATCAAACTAAGAACTAACTGATCAAACTAGATAAGAAAATTGAAAACTAAATTCAAAGCTAACAACTAATCATCCATCGAAACCTTGCCAAAGAAACCATTAACTAATTACTTTGTTTTAACTCTATTTTAAACTCTATTTCAGCATGCATAAATTATAACTATCATCTAATCACACAAGGGTTAGTGGCTTAAGCTTAAGTTGTTTCCTATTTAGTTAGAAATACATGGCATATTAACTATTCTTCATAAGAAACCTACAACAAGAAACTGAAACAATTAAACCATAAAGAACAATTACACAGTAAGTAAGAAAGATAAAAAAACACATGTACAGGAAATAGAAGAAATGATAATTACCTAAATCAAATAGACAAACTAGCTAACTAAATATTCACCCAAACTGTTGGTGGGCCCCCCAGCAGAACGTGGCTACTTCTCAAAGATAAATCATGAGCTCAAGCAACATGATTTCAACATTAAAATGAAAAATGTAGTTTTACACAGTTTTAGCAAAATATGTCTGAAAATGGAAAAACAGAGATGGACTGTCCTTTTGCTCTCTAACACTATTTGTCTGACCACTGAGGTGGTATTTATAGATTTACAAGATAATAGGTCTACCACTGGAAGGGTCGACCTCCTCTAAAAACAACAAATCGCATTCAATGCACTTAACCGTCGATGGGTTCTAGAAACAAGGCAAGCCAATAAACGCCCATCATAACAACCCAATTTGAGTTGTTAGGAGCTCAATAGCTAGAGTCCACGAGCACAAAGAAAACCCATGTCGCCGATTTTCCCATCACTGGTCGCCGATATAACAACCACCAACTCGCCCACGGTTTTAGTGTCGAATGGAGTACCGGACGGAGTGTCGGATGTAAAAACGAGCTGTGACTTTTCCCTATGACATACAGAACATGAATTAGTTTCTTGAAATCATTAAAACATGCTGACTTACACTCAAAACCATCATAAAACATGAATCATGCATACATGGTATGAATCATGGTGATTCAAAACAAAAACTCTTCAAAACTCTTCAAAACAGGAAAATACATATACACATTTGGTCAAAAAGGATCCAATCAACATCTTTATATTAACCATATTGTGGGCCTAACATTACCCCCACACCTAAGATTTTGCAGGTCCCACTGCAAACAAAAATGAATCACCCAACATGACTAGACTTGCGAAGGAGGGGGTGGATTAGCTTTAGAAGCTTCTCCCTCTTGGTCAGGGGATTTTGTCTTGGGCCTTTTGAGATGTTTCAATTGCATACAAAGACTATTATTGGTGGTATTCATATCATCAACCAAACGTTGTAGAGAATTCATCCTGGCTTGTAGGACAACATTATCATGGCATAAATGACAACTCAGTGTTTCATGCTCTCTAAGTTTGAACTAGAGGGTTTGGAGTTTTTGGAGCCTGATGATGAAATGTGAGGAATCCTTGAGATGTATATTATACCCTTGATCCTTTAAACCATGCAAAACAACAATTTTACCTCTGAAAAATTAGTTCCAAAAGTGACTTCCCAGAAGCGCAATCAATTCTAGCCTGGCGAACTTGTGAAAAATAAGTATCAAAGTGACACCTGTAAATACAAGAAAGTAAATCATGTGTAAAAAATGAGAGAGGTTTTTGTTTTTGAATATGTTCTTGATAAAAACCTCTCTTTGTTTTCAAAACTTCACTTCCCTTTGTTAGGAAAACATGACAAGAAAACATGACTAAAACAGGAAAAACAAAGTGTTTTATTTTTTGAAAAACTAGGCCTCTAAGAGAATTGAATATATACCAACCCATAACGTATATTGAAAAACTGAGAGAGATTATTATTTTTGGGTATTTTATGGACAGAAACCTCCTCCATGTTTCAAAAATAATTTCTCATTTGTTCATAATCCAAGCTTTAAGTTGGTTACTCAAAAATTACATAAGTGCAACATGCTCTCAGCATAAACACAATGTGGTCTTTGAGAGGGTTTTTGGAGGCCTTCCCAGAGGATTTTTGGGCTGAAAGTGGTATGTTTGGAAATTTTATGATGTCTTCTACACAATTTAACCATCAAGAACTGCAAATGCCTTCTCCAAACCTCTGAAAAACTGACTTGAAGTCAAGTTGTCCAAATGTACAGGAACCCTCCTATAGCATATGTATTTGGAGAATTTATCTCAAATAATAAAACCTGTGAATAAAATGAAGGAGGTTTTTGTTTATTGGTCTATTATTTAAAAAAACCTCTTTCACATTTGTCAAATTCATCTTCCTTAATTCAGAAACCAATTTTGAAGTAGAACTTTGACTAAGACAATCATTTGAAAATTTATGACAAGGAATGATGACATGACCATGATGAAAATTTATGACCTTGGATGAGTGGAGGGAGTAGTAATGACACCTATACAAACCAATGACCATTTTACAACCAAGATATGTCAAATTTTATTTTGAAAATATAGCAATTTGACCTAATAACCCTATCAATCACATGAAAGAGTAAATTTGATCACTGGTGACTGACAGAACTGGCAGATACTAACAAAAGGCTTGGTTTGTACTGGTAGTCATGGTGAACAAGAGAATTTTTATTTCCTTTCATCGATATGTAACAATTCAAACAATTGTTCCTCTTTTCATAAGCTTGTAATACAGATGGCAGTAAGTATTTAGCAGTTGTTATCGCTCTGTATTTGTCACAAAGAGTAGTTAAGTATACGAAGTCTTATATAGAATAAACATAAAAATGCATAGCAATATTATAACACACACAATGACGTCAATAGTATATAATTTACCATACCAATACAAACAACTGTTGATATAATATCCCAAGACATTGTAAAAAAACAGTATGACAGAATTTTGACAGAAATCCTACTTCCTCTTCTCATGGGTTTGCTATACAAATGGGAAGTGCTTAGCATTTTTTAGCTCAGGAAACTCCCCCCAGACCGAAGATATGGTATCTCCTCATGCCATGAATTAGCAAGAGGCTTCTTGGTGTTTACTATTTTTTGAGGGGGTTAGCAATAGGCTTCTTGGTCTTCTTGCCCGATGAGGTTGTAGGGGTATCGACAAGTTTCTTGGACTTTTGGTCCAGTAAAGGAATAGATTGAGCATGAGGTTTTGGGTGGAGTAACAGTCCCTATATCAATATTCTTCTTGTTATTCTTGATTGTAAAATGAGGGTTTGCAAATTGGTAAATGAACTCATCCCACATTTTCCTTTGTTTTTCCAACTCGGCTAAGACAAGTAGTTTGATAAGGCCGTGGTGAAATAGGTTGTTATAGGGATTGGTTACATTCTTCCTCACTTGGGAAGACATCTTCTCAAGACTCTTTAAGAAGTAAAAGGGAAAATTCAATGGATTATTGAACTGAAAGTGAGCTAATAATTGAAAGTGACAGGCTTTAAAGACGTAATATCTACCTTCACATGTAATCAATCTGGTGATGACTCTGAGAGGGTTGATTAGCTTCTCTTTTATCCACTCCTTGGAGTATGCCTTATCTCTAGAGATGTTCTGAAATTCGGTTTTGAAAACCCTGTTATAGCTTCCTCTTAGAAACTTGTGGTTTTTAAACCAGTGGTCTCCAACTCTTGGGAGCTTTGTGGCTGAGGCAATTGATTCCTCAAAGACCACAAACATAGTGAATAGGAGAATAGGTAGGCTAAGAGTGTTCCATTATTATTTGTTTTGTCATCGTTCTCACACAATCCATTCCTCTATCTCGCATTCTAAAGGCATGTAATCATAACTCTGTAATGAACAATTTGTAATAAAAATAAACGAGTTAAGTAGTCTGTTAAGGAAATTTACAGCAGTTTATAACACAGAGAATTAGCATTTCAAAAATAAAATAATTGTTGATATAATAGCATGTATTATGAAAACAACACACATAGATTTTTACAAAGATTTACTTCTTCTAGGAAATGTTATCATTTGTCAACTCATGAACCCCTCCCCCACACCTAATTATTGTGACACCTCACAATAAAAATATAGGAAACCAGTCAGTTCTCCCAATAGCCGAAGATTTACAGCTTGTTAAGTGTAGAGATAAATTTCAAAGATTGGTCTGACAAGACGGTTAAAAGATGGCCCCACCTATAGGATAAGAGATCCTATATATAGATAAGAAGAGTTAGGAAATAGAGATTCAAGATATTCTCGGAGTTAGTTCCCAATGGCAAGTTTATGGAGTTCATTAACATTATCTTAACCATATACACTTCATGTCATCTTTGTCTACAAGTAATGTCGTACATCAGGACAAGTTTAAATTTATTATTTATTTTTTTGTCAGATTATCATCCTCGCTAGGTAGAATGCCCCACTGCCAGCAAGCATGTTCAGTACTCCGGCGGGTTTACCTAGTCATACCACGGGCCGATACTCACCGCTAGAAGACCTGTTCAGTATCTCGGTGGGTTAGCCTCTTACACCCACAGAGATTGGCCCTCCATATTTTAAGATTTTAGTATAAGATTGCTTTATGCAAGAAGATGGGGGGACAACTCTGAAAACAAATTTTTCTTTCTTTTTTTTCAATTGGGATGGTATTTATGTTAGAGGATGATTTTTCGTTATATTCCTTAGTGATTGTCCTGATGTAAAGGGTACTTAAGCAGACATGTCCTATCTAAAGATATGATATAATCAAGCTATTTAGTGTGTAGTGGATGGTACCATTGAGAAAGAACATAAATGTATCTCTAGGCTCTACTCACTTTCTTCTTTTGTAAGTTATTGTGATGTTTCCATGAATAACCACTAATCATACCTCCTTGTTACTCTCTAATAAAGATACTTTACTCACTTACTCAGGTTTCTTGGGAAAACTGTATGAGTGACCTATAATCTCGATGGTTACGGTATCACTTCCTTATATAAAGGTGAAGGTTCAAGAGCAACTGCTTTTTAAGATGCCTTGGGAAAAATAAGATGAAAGACTTTGCAAAAATATGGCTAATTACAACAAGTCATTATTCACTTGATGCTTAGTAGACAACAAGGTTCAAATATAGCAATGTTTTGAAGAAAATCCTTCTTTTATATTTCCTTGAAACTATCTACTCGTGGTGAAATAAATACCTAAAGAAATCTGTAGAATTGTTCGTCAAAAACCACACTCTAAAATATCAAAAACTAATGAGATCAATGAGATCAAGTCACTGGAACATGTATCTCATAGTTCTTTTATTAAAAGAAAATGTAAAATGAGGTTGCATTAGACTTTCAGCTAAACTAACAAAACACAGCTTTTATTTATTACCCTACCCTACCTAAAAAGAAAGGAAAATCTTTATTCAAGTGTAAGAACTTTTCCAATGTAACCATGTGCGAAGCAAGATAAGAAACATACTCATATCCACATATAAAAACTTTACCGCAATGATTACCTAGATATGAAGAACCAACCAACCTACTTGTTTTGGCATCAGAAGGTGTTGAAGAGGAGAATAGTATTGTGGCCCGATGACCTCTTGAAACCAAATTTCAATGTACTATTGATGTTCATCAACAGTAATTTATATTCTCTCCTTCATTGTGTTATGTAGATCCTCTTCTTCTGGATGATTGATTTCTAAAGTACATAAAGGATCTGCTGAGATGGATATTGAGAACTCCTCAATCTCAAGTCTTAATGATTGCTCTCCACTGGATGTAGTCCATAATTTTTCAGCTTCCTTTTCTTTTTGGCAAGGGAAATCATTTTTTAGCTCATAGGACCTTGATTCTTCTAATATTTTCAGAGAGGTAGACAAGTTCTTGACTATTGTCAAGATGTGTTCTTCCTGAAAAGAAGAGATCCCATCTGTTGCTAGGATTTGAGAGAGTTATTACAAACTAATGGTCACCTTCGAATTCATTCTCCTAGTGGTGGTAAGAAAACAAAGGTTCTGTTGTTTGGTTCTACGGAGGGCTCAAGTGGTCTTGCCTCCTGTACTACTATTACTGATGCTTCAATTTTTTGTTCTATAGTGCTCCCTGTTTTAGTCTCTTCGGAGACTAATTTAGTTCTTTGGGTTGAGCTAGCTCCTGTTTTTCGGTATCGGTCTGTCGAGTTTATGAGTGGAATGTTCCTTCCCCCGAAAAGGTCGGAAAGAACCTTGGTTGAAAGGTCTGATTTAGATTTAATGTATCTACCTTTTGGGTCTCTAGGTCTGTTCATGAAAGCAAACAAAAAGAAAAAGAAATACTACCATTGGGTTTGGGGGAACCTGCTATAGAAAATGTGCAGGTTCTTACCTCTCATTTTAAAGTTTCCCCACCACCAAACTAATGCTAACATTTAGAAATGATCTAATTCCTACCTTGAGACAACTCCTCGGCAACGACACCAAAAATGAAGGGTGTTCTATATGCACTAAAAAACACTTAAAAACCCTCAATTAAATTCTCAACCCGGGGTAAGTAAACTTAGAGTTGTATCAATATATATGCCAAGGTAGAAAAGATGGAGGTAGTATAGTCTAACTAAGGAAGTGGCTATCTAAGAACTAATCTATTCAAGAAAAGGATAATAATCAAACCCTATCAAGAAACTTAAACTATTTACCCTAAGTAACCTTTGAACAAAGGATCAATGAATTGCCCTAGGAAAGAAAATGGAAACCATGCTTAAAGAAAATTAACTTAATCATGACAATAAGCAAAAGAAATCTATCTAATGAGCAATAACAACAACAACTACTTTAATTAACCTACTCAAATTCAATAAGCAACAACAATTAAGCAAATGAACAAGAAAGCAAGTATCCTATTAAAGCAAGTAAATAAGAAAGAAACTACCCTATCAAATCAATTAAACAATCAAACAATCAACTAACTAACCTATGATAACTTCTACAACAAGTTAACTACACAAAATTACTCAATAAGCAACTAATCAAATTAATAAGCAAATAAACTTTATTCTTAATTTAAACTTCATAATTACTTCTAATTTCYGAAAGGAAATCTTAATCTACTAAATTCAAAGCATCRTGACAACAAAAGTAATCAACAACTACTCTTTAATCTACGATAAGAAAACTATTCTTTAATCTACCAAAGCAAGAAGACTATTCTCTAATCTACAAAAGCAAGGAAACTATCCTCTAATCTATAAAAGCAAGAAAACTACTATTCTATTTAATTCAATTGCATTCTATGCTAATGTAATAAAATTCATACTACTTTGAGATTCATAACTGAAAACTAAACTCAATAATCAAACTTCGAATTAAAATTGCAACCTAGATCTAGAATGGAAATTGCATAAATTAAATTAAACKAATCCTATTTTAAYAATTTAAAWTGCAAAGGGAAATACTCATAAAGCATAAATAAAATCCTATTTCTATTTCARCATATAACAAGATAAGAAAACTAAGAACTAACTGAGAAAACTAGATAAGCAAATTGAAAACTAAATTCAAATCTAGCAACTAATCATCCATCAAAACCTTGCCAAAGAAACCATTAACTAATTACTCTGTTTTAAACTCTATTTCAGCATGCATAAATTCTAGCTATCATCTAATCACACAAGGGTTAGTGGCTTAAGCTTAAGTTATTTCCTATTTAGTTAGAAATACATGGCATATTAACTATTCTTCATAAGCAACCTGCAACAAGAAACTGAAACAATTAAACTATAAACAATAATTACAAAGTAAGTAAGAAAGATAAAAACACATGTACAGGAAATAAAAGAAATGATAATTACATAAATCAAATACACAAAATAGCTAACTAAATATTCACACAGACTGCTGGTGGCCCCCCCAGCAGATCATGGCTACTCCTCAAAGATGAATCATGAGCTCAAGCAACACGATTTCAACATTAAAATGAAAAATGAAGTTTTACATAGTTTTAGCAAAATATGTCTGAAAATGGAAAAACAAAGTTGGACTATCCTTTTTCTCTCTAACATTATTTGTCTTACCACTGAGGTGGTATTTATAGATTTAAAAGTTGAGAGGTCAACCACTGGAAGGGTCAACCTCCTCTAAAAACAACAAATCGCATTCAATGCATCTTAAACATCGGTGGGTTCTAGAAACAAGGCAAGCCAATAAACGCCCAACATAACAACCCAATCTGAGTTGTTAGAAGCTTAGTAGTTGGAGGCTAGGAGCACGAAGAAAACCCATGTCGTCGATTTTCCTGTCATTGGTCATCGATATAACAACCTCCAACTCACCCACAATTTTAGTGCAGGATGGAGTGCCAGACGGAGTGTTGGATGGAGTATCAGACTAAGTGTCGGATGGAGTACCAGACGGAGTGCCGAATGTAAAAACGAGATGGGATTTTTCCCTGTGACATACAGAACATGAATTAGTTTCCTGAAATCATTAAAACATGTTGAATTACACTCAAAACCATCAAAAAACATGAATCATGCATACCTGGTATGAATCATGGCGATTTAACACAAAAACTCTTCAAAACTCTTCAAAACAAGAAAATACATATACACATTTGGTCAAAAAGGATCCAATCAACATCATTATATTAACCATATCGCGGGCCCAACATACGTAACACTTTTCATGAGTTGTTCCCAAAGTCCCAGATCATTTTTTTCCTTAAACCGCCTCACTCACCCTATTGCATAATCACTCTAGTAAATAATTCTTTGATCTATGATTCACGTGGTCTGCAAAACTAGACATTCTGAGTTCTGAATATATTGCAAACAAATTTCCCTATGGATTCACCAGTTGTTTGACACTTGAAAGCGCAACGTTGGATATTATGCTCGCAAATGATTGCCAAGATTTATTATTTAACTATATTAATAATATACTATTAGGTGGGATCCTCTTATTTTACTTATGGCACTTGATGAGGAAGCGACACTTATTTTTGTTTGCCTATGTATTGGTTGCGACACAATTTTCTACATCTCATTTGCTTCAAATCATGGTTAAAATACTTATGGTAATATGTTGTGAGAAAGGTGATTAAAAAAGGAACAATATGGTCTTGATTATCTCTCATGAAATATGATTATGCTTCCTTTTGGATCAAACAAATACACTCCATTTTTAATTTTGATATTGTATATTGTACATAGCAAATATTGAGTGATCACCTCGACCCTTGCTACGATTGTTATGCGCATTGGTTGAGTTGCAATTTGGTTTTGTTCCTAGAAAGTTGTCATATGAGAAAAATTGATAGTGGAAAGGGGTGGTGCACTTTGGACTATCGCGCACTTTGAAAATTGTAATATGGCAAGTTTGGATATTTGGTTGTATTAATGGTTTGGAATGTTAATGGTATGGTGAGTTGGCTTGTGGGATTGGCTCGTACTAAGATATGAATGAAGATCTGAAGGAAGAAGCGATGTGCATTAAATGCACGTCACTCAAACTCGCCTCGAGCCCACCACCCTAGTCATTCTTGCATTTTAGCTCTATTAGTTGTTGTTGCTCCGACTTTCACGGTCATGGAGGAAGTATACAACCTTGGTTTTTCTCCTTACGCAATCTTTTATAGGTATGGGGTTTTTCTTAATTTTCCATCCATGAAATTTCCTCTGCCCTTAAATCAAATGTTGGCTCTAATTGTTCATGGTCTGTGTAAATCTAAATATGTCACGATGTTTTTTGGAACTGTGTATTTATGGTTTTATCCTTTCTTTCCTGTGGTTGTTGTTCTGAGACTGTTGGCATTAAAAAATGGTTTTAGTGTTTTTGATGTGTGTAACGATTCACAAATATTGTTGAGTGAAAGTTGTGGTTGAAATTTCCTTGCCTACAGTTCTATATTGTGGGTTTGGATCCCCTGTTGAAATGGGTTATCTTAGCCTTACCTATGGGTTTTGTGAATACCCCACCTATAGATTGACATTGATGGTCTTTGTGGTAGTATAACGTCGCCTAATTTTGACCCCGTGAATGTTTAAGTGGAATTTTCTGAAGGACTAAAACCTTATGTGCCTTGTCCTGGATGAACCCTCAGTTGTTAGCCTGCCTTCTTATGACTTCATTGTCATTGTTGTGTGGTGAAACTCACACAAATTTGAGGGCATTGCTTACCCAGATTTTGGTGGGACCACTATTTGTGCTATCTCAGTTTGGGCACAGGTTTTTTTTGGCCACTTGTTATGTTGTGTTGAAGGAAGTGTTGGATTCACTTGTTCTTTGGAAGTTACAGTATTTTATACAAAGCTTATGAAGTCGATAGAAATGTTGTGTATTATTGTTATATTATCATTAATCAATTATACTAATCATAAGAATCTGTGGAGTAAGTCCTCCATGCTATGCAACTGCCAAACCCTCTGTTTGAATTTCCCCATTGTCTCTACCACTTACTGTCATTTACATATCTCGAACCCTACAGTGAAAGTGTTTCTAACTCCAGTTTGAGTTAATGAGAGCATTGTTCTTTCTCAGTTACTTGGGCACAGGTTTAATTGGTCCCTTGCTTGGCACTTGTGGAAAGAAGTCTGTACTCACCTATTCATTGGAAATTAAAGTCTGTTGAAGCTTGTGTTCTCAAATACCAAATGTTATTTTTCTTGGTTAATCATCATGTTTTATTGTTAAAAAAACACCCATGTTCGAAATGAGGCTCGAATTGAGTAATACTGCCCATAATGAAATTAAAAGAAGTTGCATTGAACAATGTTTTGATTTAATGATGGATATGATTTTGTTTGGGAGCATTGTGTGTGACCTGGTGGGATTTAAAGGATCATTATTGTGGTTGATGTTATGAATCATGGCTCAAATGTTATTGTTGTATTCATGTATCGATTATGATGTTGTTCATCATTTCTGTTATATAATGATAATGTTTTTATAATGGTTATTGTGGTTAAATATTTCTGGGCATATCAAATAGTTCAGTGTGTAAAATAATTCGGAGGCCAACGAGCAATTTTGTTAAAGAAGGCATCCATTTGGATTATTGTTTTGGAAACAAAACATTGTTTAGCTTCAAAATTTTGGACAAAGATATATTTTGATTGCATTAGAGGTAGCATGGTTTTGATTTTTTTTCACTTGAACAGTATCTGTAAAGTTGCCCTATCATTCTACCATTTTTCGCTAATTACATTCCCTCCACAATCCTGATTTTACTTATTGCATCCATGTTCTATGATATAAATTTTAAAAGAAAAGTTTGTGTGGAAGCAAAAGAAAGATACCATAGCAAGGGTTGATGACTAATATTCTTGATATTTTTATACATAGTTAATTGTTGAACAATATTTGTTTATTGATTCCCTATCATTCTACCATTTTTCGCTAATTACACTCCCTCCATATTTCCCATGAATCCTATCATTCCCTATTCACATGGAAATTAATGAATGATGTGTTATGGATGGATTTGCATGTATCTCATGCCAATTTTGGAGCCAACTTTTGATTCATGTAAGAAGAGTGTCATGTATCATTTATTAAGAGATACATTACTAAAAAACTATTGCTACAAGATGAGCTTTTTCAATAGAGGCAACAATGGTCAAAATAACAACGGCAGGGGAAATTGGAATCGAGGCCTAGATTTTCTATCCATTTTGACGTTGACCCGCAAGAATTGAACCAATTTTTCCAAGCTGGGTTCTTTAATTGGGTTGGCCATGGGATAATGCACCCTCAACCAGAAAGACCCCCTTTCTAGCCTCCTCAAAATATTCTTGGCATTCCCATTCCTCCACATGTGTCCTTGCAGCCCGAAGTCCTTGCAAATAACAGTTGGCAAGAGATTGTCCACCAGCTTGTCTCTCATCATCGTGGTTGGACCACTATGTCATTTCCTTTACCACCACCTATTAATCCCAATGTTCAAATTGGTTTTGTTGTTTCACCAGTTTAGTCTTCACACACTAGTAAGAGATTGAAAATTGGTATTCCCCAACCTGTACAAGAAAAAGGAAAAGCAGTTACCTCCACTTCTTCTCCCTCCACTGATTCCTCTAAATGTATGTCTTCCCACCTTCATTTAAAGGATGACTTCTCCCATGTGATTAAGAAGATACATCCCCAAGGGTCTAATCAACCACGATCTACTTCAGAAAATTCTAAGGGAAACAACAGTGAGAAAAGGAAGATTGCCTCATAAAGTGGCAAATATGATTTTTAAATTAGGTTTTAGGTGATTCAGTTGATGAGGACAGTGTTTAATGGTTTTCAGTATATTTTGGACAACAAGCCATATTTTTTATATTTTTTGGATAATGTGGATATATATTTTTTTTGGATATGATATAAATTATTGTTGATATTTAAATATCCAATTTAAAAGATATTCGAGGGAGTTACAAGGGTGGAATGTGGTCAAAATGAATATCTTTTGTGTGTTATATTTCATGAATTAAAAGGAATAAATGGCAGGAGTCACAAGGGGTCCCACCTACCTAGTTATTATTAATTAAGACCCTTAACTATATTATTATTATTTATTTCTCCTAAACTAATTAGTTAAGTTAAATCAAATTAACTAAAGAAATTAGTTGAACTACTTCAACTTATTGGGAAAGAATAAAATTGCAATGAGAAGAAAAGACAAGAGGAGAAAGGAAGGAGAAAACAATACTAAGGTTTTCTCTTTAGTTACATGAGATGGTTTCAGTTTTCATTCATTTCTAATTTTATTTGAAAGCATAACTCTCTTGTTGACAGCAGGGTCTTATTGTAGACAGAAAGGTTCAAGTCTGAACCACACTTTTCAGATGTTTTTTTTAGAGGTGTTGATCCATCCTTGATAGTCTGTGTATTCTTGTATGTTTGTAAATTAATTTTCATGGCTGATAAATGATATCTTACAAAGTCAAAATGGCAGCAATTTGTGGCAAGTTGATCCAGATTAATAATTTCAGTTTTACTTTACTGTCAGAGTCTTTTTGTATGGTGTTCATCGGGGATCTCTAAATCAGACTTTGGTCCATACTCTCACAGGGGTTTTGTAAAGAGAAAAACACTTTTGGTATCTCAGAATGAAATAAAATCATATTGTTATTATGTCTCATACATGTGTTTACATGACTTGGTTACTTTTTCACTTTTGATTTCCATGTTTACTTTATCATAAAATATGTGTACATTCCAGTAGCTTTTATAAATTCTATTTTATATTTCAACATATTTAAATTATTAAATAAGCTTCAGTCCTTGTAATTAATGCTTGTGGATTGAGTGAATATTTTGAGGCTATAAACCCCGAGTGACATTCCCAACTATCTTGTCCTATCCAGGCAAGATCTAAAAATGATTGAGTAAGGTAATCCATACATTTTTCTCAACACCCAAGGGAAATTAACTATTATTTTTTAATACATGGATAAAATGTTTATGTTTAGAGGTTTGGACTGGATAGAAACCAAGTTAGAGACTTAGGTATTTCAAAACAAGATTTAATGTCTATTTTTATTGATCCTCGAATTGCACAACAACCACATGTCAACAAGAAACACATTTGTATGGACTGGTGCATCCACCCACAATTTATTGAAAATTGGATGGATAGGTGGTTCATGGTCTTTGATAAACCTCCCTACAATAATAGGGAGGTGCCTTTATATTTTTTGAGAAAATTGTGGGAAGGATTTATTTTAGGTCACCATGTGATTTCTAGGGGGTGGGTCGAGGGTCTTCACAAGACTTATATCATGCTATAAATGATCCCATGTTAGGTCCTCATCCCCCCAGGAAAATGAATAACCCCTCTTCCCAGCATCCTCCCATTCCATAGGGCTTTCAGTAGAAGCAAGTAGTTTTATCATCCTATACTCGAAGTCTAGTGCAGCATGGTAGTTTTTTTGCACTATCTCGGTAGGAGGTGCCTGTTGATGACATTCACAAAGGGATCAAACTTTCAACCCATAGAGAAGAGTGCAGTGAGGAGGGGGCACATGGGAAGAGAAGATGTTCATGTGATCCTCACAAATAATCGAGTTTCAGGAAAACTTGTTATGGGCCTATCGAAGCCAGTGGACACCGTAGCTTCATGGAGGAGGTTAGTATATTAACCATATCTATGTTATTCATCCTTATATATTTATATAGTATTCTATGTATTTATTTTCATATTTTATTGTATGATGTTTTTCATTTTCTATGCCCCTATAGTATACCCTATATGTCGATAGATGCATCAATGTTTTTCTCCACCATTGATGCAACAATAGCGACATCCTTCTCATTCGATGTATTGCATACATATGTATGTGTCACGTTTGATAAATTCACCATAATGATTTATTTATTTGTTGGCATCCTAAAAATTATAATGTTCTTGTGTTTATATAGATTGTGGGACCAGGAAGTGTCGAACAATGTCCACCTGAGATGGGCAAGTCAACTTCTTCATATGTATCATTTGTTGAGTTAAATCTCATTTAAATCTCAAATTGTTTGTATTTATGTTGTTGATTTTACTATTTATTATTAATATGTATACAGGTTGTTGATATTTTCTCCAATTACAATACTAGTCTAGTCCTTGGGAACCCTGCCATGACTTTTGGGTTATGTATTTCTAGGCCAACCATTATTCCATCACTTGTAAAACCCATCAAGTTTCATCACTGCCCACCCCCACTATCTTTTATATTCCATGCATCCTCATTGGTTGTACCCATAGGCCACCCACTCACACCACCTCTTCCATCACATCCATCCGCAGTGGATGCACCCATATGCCACCCTCCCCCACCACCATTTCCATATGCACCATCCACCGAGGTTTCCACAATATATGTTTCCTTGGAATAGGTTATAAATATGAGCACTCCAGCTTCCATACACTCTCCATCAATTTTCGAGATATTCATGGTGAGATAATGTGTTTATGATCATTTTTTATGTATCATGAATGGAATTGATTTTATGCATATCTGTTTAAATTTCATGATTTGATCCTTTTAACTGACGTAAGGTGGAATCACTGAGAGATTAGGTTTTTGGAGGAGGGTAATACCCTCGCGATTTTCAGTACCATTTGTGGTGAGTTGTCTTATGTTGAATTACAAAGTATCATTTTGTAAGTCTTTTAATTCAAATTGGAAAAAATATTATAACGATGTTTTTTCTTTGTGCAGTCTCTGGAGCGACGAACCATTCCCAGGTGCAAAACCACTCGAGGTGCTTCTTCAAGAAAGAGAAGAAAGATCGATTTATGAGATGCTTATGAGGGCGGTGAGGGTGGAAATGGTAAATGAGTGAAAAATGACTGTCATTTTGTATCTAGGCCACCATATGGAAATTTATTATGTTAAGGCACTTGTTGTCATTTTGTATATTGGGAAAAATGTGTCAATTTGTAAAAAATGTACAGTTTCTATACACACACAAACACACATTTCATGGCATGTGTTTTTATGAATCTCATTGTTTTTTCATTTTATGTTGATGAATGTATGAAATTCAAAGTGTTTGGATTTCCACCCTTTTTTGTTATATATGAAATTGCAAGAAATAAATTTAATCCAAATGGATTTAAAGAAATCTATTCTCAAAATATAACTCTCAAAAACAATAAATAGAAACAACTTTGTATCGATATTCTTCTAAGAACTAATTCCACATAAAAATATTGCTACAAGGATATTCCTAGGAAACATAGATTTGCATTGTTTTATAAAGGGAGAAACCTACATAAACATGAACGTGAACAAAATAATTCCTGAGTTGAAATCAATGCACACTTTGGGATTATAGATGGATTTGGGATAATGAAGACAAGATGAGAAGATGAAATGTCAAACTCAAAATCTCTTATAACCTTCAATTTAAGATCTCTTAGTATGATAAGTTGAATATTGTTTTTCAATAGTTGGAAGGAGAAACTCACACATCGAAAGATAGAAGGACCACTTAACACATCAATTCATATTTTGATGAGTTTTTAGATTCAATAACTTACATTGAACTAATAAAAACTACAATTATCTTTACAATATTCAATAAATCCATTTATTATAGGAGATGTTTGTTGAAGACTATAAAATATATATTTTAGGTTCTAGAAACTATTTCACTAAATTTGGGTAGATTTATGAAATTTTGATGAAATGAAATCAGTTTTTTCTCAATTTGGTTGAGTATGTAAATAGATTTGGAGTGTATTTTTGCACTAATCATTGTAATAATTTATTTAATTTGATTAATTACTTTTTAAAGTGTTAAGGAAGTCTATGTAAGTAAAAATAGTTTGTTTCTTCTAAAGTGATTATAAATACTTGGGTTACTCATTAACATATCTCTTATGGTGGAAATTATTGCTAAATTCTAAAGCCTTACACAATTAATTGTTCTCAAGGACCTAAATTTGACAAAAGACTAAAGGCCCATCCTAGTTAAGACTCCAGGAACCAATAGTAAGAACTTTGTAGACTAACATAATCACAATATAAATAAGAGGGTCGAATCCTCACATCAAATGAAAATATACCTCAAATTCTCCATTAATATTTCCAAAATGTTCTACAATGTATCCCAAGAGGAGAGCTCCTAAATACCCAAATTCTCCACCCTTTACAATAGAGAGAGAAAGAGAGAGAGAGAGATCTTCTTTATAAAGTGAGTCTCTTCTCTAATACAATAAAATATTATTATTTTCTAACTAACTCCATGACAAGTCAAATAAATATTTTAATAATGGATTAGTTAGATCTCTCCTCGATCCATGGTTGACCATGTTACAACATGTGGACATTATCCTCTCCAAAGCAATTCACCCTCATCCAAAAATAGTAGTAGTATGCACCAAATAATTCTCATGAAGGGGAAACACCACAAAAAATAGGCATCAAGCCAATTCAAATGTCAAGTGTCCATATGGAATGTTCCCTCCAAGAATGTGCATGCATGAAACCACTCCACGTATGTGAATTCCAAGGTACCCAACTCCATGGATTAATGTGCAAGATTCCAAGTGGATGGAGCATCCACAATAAAGTATGTGATAAATGTCTATCCTTGCCTTAACTTGCCTTTTATTTCCTTTCTTTCCTAGCCTTTCCTTTTCTTTGCTTGCCTTACCTTGCCTTTCCTTGTCTTGCATTTCATTTCCTTGTCATGCCATGTCATCTCATGCCTTGTATTGAATTTCCATGCCATTTCATGCGTTGCCTTGCCTTGAATTTCCATACCATACCATCCCTTGTCTTGCCCTGCCATGCCTTGCATTTCCTTGCCTTGTCTTTCCATACTTAGACCTTTCCTTTCCATGTCTCTCATTTCCTTTTCATGCATTGAATTGACTTCCCTTTCCTTACCATACAAAAAACCTACACCTATACCTAGATGTTTCCTTTCCATACCTTGTCATGCCTTTCCTTGCCTTTCCATGTATAGCCTTTCCTTGCCTTGCATTTCCCTACCTTTCCATGACTTGGCATGCCATGCTTTGTCCTTCCATGCCCTGCCTTGCTATGCATTTCCATGTCTTGCCTTTCCATTCCTTCCCTTTCCTTCCCATTCCATGCCATGTTATGTCATTCCATGCATTTCCTTTCCATACCATGACTTGCCTTTCCTTGAATTTCCATGACATTCCTTTCCTTTCCATGTCATGTCTTGCCTTGCCATACCTAGACCTAGACCTATACCTAGACCTTGCCTTGTCATGCCTTGCCTTTCCATGTCTATCATTTCCTTGACTTTCATTTCCCTACCTTTCCTTGACTTACCATGCCATGCCTTGCCTTGCCATGCCACGGCACACCATGCCTTGTGTTTCTTTTCCTTGTCTTTCCTTGCCTTCCCATGCCATGTCTTGAATTTCCATATTATGTCATGCCTTTCATTTCCATGTCATTCCTTACCTTTCCTTGCCATGCCATATCTTGATTTGCCATTTCATGCCTTTCCTTTCCATCCCATGCCATGCCTTACATTGCCTTGTGTTGCATTATCTTTCCTTGTGTTTCCTTTCCTTTCCATGACATTCCATGTCATGCCATGCCATACCTTTCCTTTCCTTTCCATGCACTGCCACGCCCTACATTTGTTTGTGTTGCATTTCCTTATGTTATATTTCCTTGCCTTACATTGCCTTTCCATGCTATTCCATGCTATTCCATGCCATGCCTTCCCTTGTCATTCCATGTCGTGACTTTCCTATCCATGTTATCTCATGCATTTCCTTGTGATGCATTGCCTTGCCTTTCATTTCCTTGTATTTACATGCATTTCCTTTCCATGCCATGCCATCCCTTTCTTTTCCATGCCATTCCTTACCTTACCATTCCATTCCATGCCTTGCATTTCCTAGACTTTCCTTTCCATGCCATGCTATGTCATACCTGGCCTTGCCATTCCATGCCATGCCTTGCCTTGCCATGTTATTCCCTGTCATGCCTTACATTGCCTTGTGTTTCATTTACTTTCCATGCCTTTCCTTTCCATGCATTTCTTTTCCATGACATTCCATGCCATGCCTTTCCTTCCAATGACATTCAATGCCATTCCTTTCCTTTCCATTCCATTCATTTCCTTTCCACATCATGCCATGTGATGCCTTGAATTACCTTGTGTTTCATTTCCTTGCCTTACCTTGTCATGCCTTGCCTTGTCATGCCATACCATGCCATGCCATGCCTTGCCTTGTGTTATAGAAATATTTTCCTCACCCCATCCAATCTTGCACATACAACCTTTTTCCATTTCCCTATGTAGACTTGTAATCCCTTTTTGCAAATCCCAGAGATAAAATTATAATTTTTCCACATATACGCACCTTGACTACTATACAACATGTGTATATGTAGGTTGCACCACTACAGCCTGGGTACATCGGGAAATGTGCCCAAAATTAAAAAATGGTGTCGGGTTTCCATGTCATGTCCCAAGATCAGTGATCCTTGGCCTTACATATACTAGAAACGTTCTGACTCAGCCCTTCAGTTTCACTTGAAGGATATAAATGGGTCGATTCTGAGATATGGAAAGGGGGAGAAAGAATTCAACTTTGAGAGCAAAGTTACTCTGGAGGAATTATTCACTTCACATTGAGTCGGCATCCCTTTATCCTTTAAGTATGAACACATTGTTCATCCCCCAATATCTTCCCTTATTGAGTGAGAACTCCATTGTCTCTCTTACATGAGATTTCCTTTTGTGGAGGAATGAAGTGGTGGAGGCCCAGCTGGAAGGAACTTAGTTTCTTGGTTTCGAACCATGCCGACACAGAAATCTGTAACTTATTCACTTTTGTTGATTATATCTTAATAGAAATACTATTTTCTTGTTCAATTGATATCTTGCAAATATTTGAATTATTATTCCATGGGCGTATTTGTTATGAATTTTAATGGATTATGCTATTGAATGTGCTAACATCAGATATTATAACCATATTCTTGTGTTGCTTGGTTGCTGAGGACTAGTTGCAGGTATATTGCTTTGGGTCGAGTGCTCAATGGTGGACTTCATTGAACGTCTAGATGAGGTAGGCCTTTTATCTTGTCTTGTTAGCACATTTGTTTATATAGCATACTTGAGAATAGAGTTGATTTATGTAGTCATTTCCATCTGTTGTGGTTTTCCCCTAGCCATAGAGAGATTTTCCTCGTAACACCTTGCCATGCGAATCCATGCCTTTACTTTCCATGCCATGCCATGCCATTCCTTTCCTTTACATTCCATGACTTTCCTTGCCATGTCATCCCATGCCTTATCTTGCATTTCCTTGCATCACATTTCCTTGCCCTACATTTCCTTGCCTTTCCATGCCTTTCATTTCCATGCCATGCCTTTCATTTCCATTCCATGCCTTTCCTTTCCATTCCATGCCTTGAATTCACATGCCATGCCTTGTGTTTCCTTGTGTTCCATTTCCTTTCCTTTCCATGTCATTCCAAGCCTTTTCATGTCATGCCATGTCATGCCTTGAATTTCCTTGCCTTGGATTTCCTTGCCTTGACTTGCCTTGACTTGCCTTGCCTTTCCTTCCCTTTCCTTAGCATGCTATGCCTTTCCTTTCCATGGCATGCCATGCCATGTCTTGCCTTGCCATGCCATGCCTTTCCTTTACTTCCCATGTTATGGCATGTCTTGCATCGCCTTTCCTTTCCTTTGCATGCCTTGTGTTGGTTATCACTCTCTCTACCTACTCTTGGGATGACCCAGGTTCAGATCTAAACAAGTTTCCAACAAAACTCTCTAAAACTATCGGCCCTCCTGGTAAACTAGAAGGAAACACAACACATAGAATGTATTGTGTATTATCACCCGAGATATTCCTAAGGGTGACTACAATGCTCAAGTGCTTGCAGTCTAGGAAAGAGCGGGGATGTGGGATTAAAATTCGTATTCTTAGGCCTTGATTTGGTTGTTATTTCTATTATTCTTAAGATTCATTCATTTGTTAAGGTTATGTATGCATTCTAGCAGATCCAACATATAACAGAGCTCACTAACTTATCCATTCATCCATTCATCATCTAACTACATACAAAAGGTAAGAATGCAATCAATCACAACACATAACATAGGTGTTACCATGGTTCACCCCCTCCTGGGATACTTCCACAAAGATTTGTCTTCTTGTGCTCTTCTATTTATATTTATGTAATAGATGGCATCGCGCACACTCCTCTATGAGGTTGACTAGATCGCACCAGGATCCTCATCCTGCGATCTAACGCTCAATATCTAGCTATTTGACCCTCCTATAGCTCAACAACTTACAAAAATGGTATCATATCTTACAGTAGTTCTCCTAGCCAAGAAAAATGGTATGCTATAACATTCTCCAACCCCGACCTAAACCTCCTAGGTACTTATTTATACTTATTTTTGGCTTATCAACCATTACAATCTATTACAAAAATCCTAACCCTAATGTGGTTAGGTTTTCCTACATGCATGCCTTGCATGCTTTCCTCCTTTGCATGCAACGTTCCCTCGCATGTGCTTCTTTTCCTTCCAGCTGTATTTTTTTAATTTAAGCTTTACTTTCCAAAATTGGATTCTTCCTCAAAATTGGCCTGCACCCAACAGATCCCCAACACTAACATGTGGCTCATCCCGAGCCACCTAGGCAGTGTGCGCTCCCTTGACAACCTCTTCTAGGTTGTGGAACTGCTCTGCAAGTTCCCTTTCTCTCGCGTGGACATGTGAAGCTTTTTCTATGAGAACTTACAATGCTTGCACTATGATCTCCTTCTGGATCATGGTTTTGGACTATGCATGTCTTTGCGCCATGTTCTTATTCTCCTCCTCCAACTGCACGATCATCTCTGCTGCTTTATCTTGAAGAGGTTCCATCTATTCATGTCTTTCCTACTTCTATGTTTGAGTTTCTTTTAACTATGACTTCATATTCATCATATTGTGCATTCCTTTCAGATGCTCGGTGATGCTCATTGTTTTTTTCCTCTTCTTGAGGTCCTATATTGTTGCACTTATTATTTCTTCCTCCTGGTCCCACTGTTAGACATTCTCATCCTCCTCCAGTGTTGTCCAAATCTATGATTCTTTGTCAAACAATCATGTTGTTGTGTTGACTTGTTTCTCTATTTCTTCCAGTTGGAGTGTAGCTTATGCTTTCCTCTGCTCTTGAACCTCAGGCGGTGTCTTGGGATTGAGCTTCTCTTTTAGATCCTTGATCTCTTTCATGTACTAGTCAATTTTGTAAAAGATGAGGTTGATCTTCTCCTATGCGCTTCTCTCTACTGTCTGTGCATTGTTGGGGATTCAATTGTATGTCGTTGTCAATCCCTTCTCTAACTTGTCTACTTGTTCCTTCTCCTCTTCCTTTTCGACAGTCAACTGGTCACATGTGATCTGGAGCATCTCTATGACCCCTCTTCTCACCTCTATATTTGTGGTATATGCACGATCCCTAGAGTGTAGTTCCTGCATGACGCTATCTTGTAGCCTATATAAGGCCTTTATGGGGATTTTTTCCATCACCAACACTATGTGTTCCACCTCTTCTAGGGGTTTCTGCATCATCTCCTGATCGAAGCTAATAATTTGACGCATTCTTGTGAATGTCTCCCTACCCTAGACGATGAATTTCATGGTCTCCTCACCTTTTTTCTATGTAGGTGGCCTCTTTATCTCCTCCTATGGTTTCACAGTGGCCTGTGACTCAGCCCGGTTATGTAGATGTTGGTTGTTTGTGTGAACCTCTAGAATCTTAGCCATAATATGATCCCTCTATGCCTATTATGTTCTAACCACTTCCTTGCTCTTATCTTGGACCTTATCAACAAAGAGTTTTGCATCATCCCATGTGAGGGTGATGTTGGGGTCCTCTGTTTTTTACTTCCTCTTTTTTAGTGCATATTTTCCTTGTGTGATTTTCCTTTCCATTTGTGAGGTTTTTGCCTCTATCATTGTTTCTTGGCCTCCTTCCTATTGAGCTTGTATGGTCTCCTTTGGCCCTGTCTGCACCCGACTTCCTGTTATTGTTGTTGTGGGCGTTCTCCTTGACCTTTTTGGTGTTGTGTTGCTCCCACTTGGTAGGGTTCACGCTATATATATTCGACTGTTATCCATCGGGATACATGTCCTCGCTAATGATCCTATGTTGGCCTTTTCCTTAGGCTTGGAGGACTGCGTTGTTCCTATCCTTGTAGTTGGTTTTTTTGCAGGTGAGTTCCATTGCACAGGTCAGTCCTTGATAATCCACTCCACCTTTTCTCTGGTGACGTAATATTGCATCTTGAACCATGCCTTTTTGGGATCCCTCAAGGCTTGGATGCATATGTGATGCCGAGATGCCTTGAATTTAGTTATCCCCTTTGTTTCCTGTGCAACCTCCATAGGTATGTGCCATATGTTTGTTGTGCGCTACTGGATTTCTTCTATTAGCATGGAAAACACAATGTTGTTTTCCTGATGCATCTTTTTATCCTTTGCCTCCCAGAGAGATTCATACCTGGCTGTGTAGCACTTCCCTACCCTTTCTAGGAATGTTGAGAACATAGGCTCCTACCACCCTACCAAAGCTATCAATATCATTAACCAGAAGTAATGGAATTCGATTCCATTTTCCTATGCATTGCCACAGTCAAGTAGGAATTGATTCAGTAGGTATGACGCCTAGTTGAACTTCATCCCCTTTGCGTATTGTGTTTCTACTACGATCACTCATGTTGTCACTTCCTCTCTATGACATTTTCTTAGCATCTTGCATGTCATTGGCTTACTGGAAAATCTTGTGGTGTCATCGTTCATTTTTTTATGATGATGCATGTATTCCCCCTGGTTGTGTTGAACTGTGCCTTCACTTGTTATGCTAGTTCTTTCTCACACGCTTTGTTTTCCAATAATTCTTGCGAAGACGCACCAACTGTAGGAAATCCTATTATTTTGGCAATTAACACCACGTCGATCTGTACCAAGTTGTCCATCCAAAGAATGCCTCCATGGACCCAGGAGACCAGCTACTTGATGCATATACCGACATTCTTACCGCGCCCAAAATGTGGTATGTCCAAGAGGTTCATTATACCTTAGTTATACAGCCCCGTAATCCATTGTGTAGGCTCTAGCACTGGCCTTCCTAAGGGTCCAATCTCTCATGTTTTGATCAGATAGTTTTCCTTGGACAATTCTAGAAATTTGGCAATGTCGCGCACGTCATGGTCCACATACCTCAACTTTGGTACCTTGCCCAACATGTCATCGACAGTGGGGACTGCATCTGGAAGGAATGGAAGGGTAATTTCCATACTTTCAGTGGTCTTTCTTTTCTGCCCTGCAACAGACATGCCTGCCTCTACTTCTTATGTTCCCTCTTCTTCCCCATATGAATCTGGTCAATCAATGATGTCTTCGAACAATACTCCATCTTGTTCCTGGGAATGTCATGGTCCCACTGTGTCATTCAGTCTCATTGACATCTCGGGGTTAGGGTTCTAACCCCTATTTCTGACTCCGGAGCTCTACCCTATCTCTCCTTGTTGCATTGTAGGGATATCTTCCTTGACCTATGTCGGGCTAATTGATTATGGGTCTGAGGTGGTCACGTCCTTGAGCTCAACTATATTCTCAGGTTGTTGCATCCTCTTATTGCGCCTTTGGCCTTGTCGGGTGACCCTGACAAAATGGCCTGGAAACCCAAACTTCGGTGGAGTCATCCTTTGTAACTATTGCAACCTCGGCTTGCTACTTAGGTGATTGAAAACTAGGGCACATGTTCTCTTTCTCACTCTGATCTCGAAATTTTATAAGTTTTGAATAACTCTACACTTTTTCGCCTTTTATAGACCAGGTTATGTTCATTTTTACTTGTTGCGTTCTTTTGTGCCAAGTTTATTTTTCACTACATGTGGTGTTCTAGTGTCTGTCACGGTAATTATTGCATGATACTTTTCCCCATTTTTTTTGTATTTTTTCTATTTTCTATTTTTGTATTTCTTTTTCCCTCTTTTTCTCCTTTTTATATCTTTTTTTTTCGCACTGTTCCGTCCTAGCTTCTCCTATAATACACTATGTACATTTTCTTCTTACTATGTTGTAACTCTTAAGTGCTAGGAGTTAAACTGTCCCTGTATAGTTTCAATTGACTCCCATTGATGAGTCCTTTCAATTATGTGCCTCCCAAGTCTTTTAACTGTACATATCCCCCATCTGTGTATTCACTTCATATGGCCCCAACCAATGCATTCTGAATTTACCCAAATGCTGGAAAAAATTGTTGTCATAGAGAAAGACTAGGTATCCCTCCTTGAAGCTCTTCCTCTTGATATGTCTGTCATTCCAATATTTGTCTCGTGCTTTCTTTACTTCTTGATGAAATCCTTCTAGGATCTTATCCTCTTACATCTCCATTAGTTTATTTAGCCTTTCCTTTACTGTGCCTCTTTCTATCATGTTGGTGATTGTTGTTATGTGCAGATAGGGTACTATAAATTCTAATGGTGCCATTGCTTCCTTCCCATATGCCAATTTGAATGGTGTATGTACTATTAGCTTCTTACATGTAGTCCTGTATACCCATAGTACTACTGGTATTTCCAGGCCCCAATCATCCCTGTTAACATTGCTTATCTTTGTCAAAGCATTCTCCAGATATTATTGAAGGCTTCTACTGATCCATTTGCTTGAGGATGGTATGGTGTACTCTCCTAATGGTAGACTTCAAACTCCTCAGTCATAGACTTGATAGTACTATTGATAAAGTGAGTACCTTGGTCACTCATCAAAATCCTTGGACAACCAAATCTATTGATCACTTTCTCAAACAAGAATTGTGTTGTTGTCTCTGCATTGTAGTCTTTGACTGGTGTTTCTTCTACCCATCTTGTTAAGTATTTTTTTGTAGTAATGATATATCTCACCCCTCACATTTTTGTTGGTGGATGGATTGGCCCCACAAAGTCTATTTCCCATTTGTCAAATACTTTCAAAGTTACTTGTGGTCTTAGGGGCATATCATCCCTTCTATTAGGTTTACCAACCCTTTGACAGACATCACATCTCTAGAAATATTCCTTAGAATCTCACTGAATTGTTGGCCACCATAGGCCTGCATGTAATACCTTGTGTGTGGTATATTTTCCTGCATAGTTTCCTCTAGTTATCCCCTCATGAGCTTCTGCCAAAATTCTAGGCCTTTCATGTTCTAGTAAACATCTTCTCAAAAATGTTGTTTGCTTCCATTTTGTATAAGTATCCTACAATAAATTTATAGTCTGCAGCTCTGACTACCAGATTTTTATTCTATGTAGTGTTAAAATCTTTTGGTGCAATCCATGTACTCAAGTATTCAATGATATCAACAAAATATTCGCCAACTACTTGGACTGAAAATAACTATGCATCAGGGAAGTTGTCTTCCAAGTTGGTAGGTTCTTCTCCATTGGTTACCCTTGGAAGGTGATTAGGTCCTGCATTTAGCTTCCCTAGTTTGACTTTCACTTCAAAGTCAAATTCTTTAAATAATAGTAGCCATCTACAAATCCTCCTCCCCAACACTGGCTTGTTGACTAGGTATTTGAGGCATGAATGATCTGTGAACATCTGAAAGTGTTTTCCCAGTAAGTAATTTATGAACTTTTCAAGTGCATAGACCATAGCTAGGCCTTCTCTTTCTGTAGTATTGTAGTTCTTCTCTTATTCTAACATTTTTTTGCTTGCAAATGCTATAGGGTGGTCCAAATCTCTTGCTCCTGGTTGTGCTAGAATTGCTCCAAGTGTTATAGATGATGCATCTACATGCACATGAAAAGTATTTTCCCAGTCTAGGAATACTAGAATATGTGTTGTGACCATATTTTATTTTAGGGTGCCCGAACCTTGTTGACAGTATTCATTCCACTGAAATTTAGTATCCTTCTTTAACAATTTTTCCATTGGCACAGTGATCTGCACATATCCTTTTATATTTTTTTTGTAGTAGCATGTATGTCCCAATGTTTCTCTCAAATGGCGCATTGATTTTGGTGGTGGTAAATTAAAAATGACTGCAATCTTATCAGGATCCACCAATAACCCTTGTTTACAAACTATATGTCCCAACAATATTCCAAAATGTGTTCCAAAAATTCACTTCTTGATATTCAATTATATATGACACTGTCTGCATCCTTCCAACATTATCCTTAATACTTCCACATGATATTTTAATAGACTGTATATAGTCCATTCATCCAGATACACTTCTAAAAATTGATGTATGAACTCCTTGAAAGAAGCTATTAATACCCTTAAAAATATGGTTGGTGCATTCTTCAGCCCAAAAGGCATGACAGTGTACTTCTAGGATCCCCATTATGTGGAAAAATTAGTATTATACCTATCTTCTGGGGCTATCTTGATCTGATGATAGCCTCAGAATGCATCTATAAATGAATATGTTTTGTGACCTCCCACATTCTCTAGGAATTCATCTATAAAAGGTGTAGAGAAGGGCTCATGTAGGAAAGCATCATTCAGTTTCCCGAGATCTACACAAATCCTTATCCACCCTTGTTTCTTCTCTTGAACTAACATAGGGATTAACCATTCAAATTCCTCCACTGGTTCTATGATACTAGCTTCCAACATTCTATCAATTTCCGCTTCCACTTTCTCCTTATATATTGGATTTAGTCTATACGGTCTCTGTCTGACAGATCTAGCATCAGGTTTGAGAGGTATATTCATCTCTCCTAGCTCTCCTTCTATTCATTTCATCTCTTTAAAGGTTCTTGGGAATAAGTCATTTTACTCGTGCGACAACTTTGTTATCCTTTCTACTATTTGTTCATCCCAGTAGTCTCCAATGCTGGCCATTTTGAGATTATTTTTTGTCCCGATGTTGACTTTCTTCACCTTGATTGAAGCAAAAAATACTTCTGACTCCAGGGATGGACCTTCCACCTCTCTTTATACTTAAATTTATGTAATCTAAATGTCATGCGATTCATCTTCATCTAGTGCTTCTTCCTGCACATGATAACATGACAGTAGTTATTTCACTGTCTGTCTAGTCTGTTGTTGATACTCTGTCATGAGTTCAACCTCTGATTCATCAATAAATATCACACCTCTTATCTTCTTCAGTGTTAAATCCATGTTGGGGTTCTCATGTTCAAATGAGAAGGTTACTATGAAGTTCCATTCTAATGTTGTCCACTATGTAGTGCCTCTTTGTAGTTCCTGGTCTACATACTGGTTTGTTGGAATTCCTTCCAATGTATGGATGAAGTGATGAGGCTATTCCTCTAGTGGTATCATCCTCCATTGTGTCTTGCATTTCTCCAAATGTTTTTTCGGTGTCCACTTTCCATCATATCTCTGCATTTTATTGTTGCCATGTTTTGCGTTGAATATGATGTGCAGTAGTCTCTTACATTGGTACCAGTCCTTAACTACCTCTTTGTGCGCACCCCACCATCTTGTAGGTGTTTCCTTGAGTGCAATGTCCAGGGACAAGAGCCTTTGGTTCTCTAACACTACATCTTCGTATCTTGTTAGGAATTCTTCTAAGTCATTTATGCCATGAAAATGGGAGGTTCTCTTATCTATGTACCCACCCATCTTAGTTCGTAGTCTATTCTTGTGCACCTTCTTGTGGGCACTTCATGTAATCTTTGCTACCAATTTTCCAACTTTGTATCTGAATCAGAAGCACATCATGTGATGCTCCTCCAACTGAGTACTCCATCTATGGTTGGGTTGACATAATCTTCTTCATGTGCGGTTTTTCGATATAATTGGTTTATTTCCTCTAAATCCAGACAAGTTGGTTCTACGAACCTTTCCCCTTCTGAAGGGTCTAATGGCACAATGACTCTGTATTATCCTGATTCAAAGGTCATCTTCCTTTACTTCAAGATAATTATGGCATGGTTATCAAATTCCCAATCCAAGACAAGAAATGTTGGATAAGGTGTTGTACCATATATTATTTCTATCACTTCAAAGTCTGCCTTAGTGCGCACTCCATCCAGATCTAATGTCACACCCTTAAGCCTTCCAATTGGAATAAATTTGTGTTGGTTTGTTAGCTTCAATTGGACAGGTAAGTAGCCTAATGTGGGATCTCCCATACATTTCCATGTCTTCTTAGGTAAGACGTTGACCTTAGAGCCTAAGTCTAATATAATGTCTCCCATATTGAAATCTCCAATGTTGCCATTCAGTCTGAATTCTCTGCTCTTACTCCTTCTTGTATGGAGGTGATTGAATGTTTTCTATTCTAACTTCCTCTTTTCCTCTATGTTACATATTTCTAATATATTTTTCAAAACTTTAACGGGTGATGGGTCCTTCAGTAGCTTAACATGAGATTGCATAAAAGTATTTATGGTACTTACTTGTGATATATGTGGTACTTCGCTGGTGTGATCCATTGATAAAGGCATATCATACATTGGTACGTTCTGAGTATGCTACGTAGTTGATGTAGACACAAAAGATTGTGTAAGGAACTCATGGCTGGCCTCCTTGAATGTTTCTTTTTCTTTCCCCGCATCAAACTGTTTCTTTGATTCATTATTCTTCTTCACCAATTGTTGTTGCGTTGGCTCCTGTCTTAATGTGTCATCTCCTGTCTTAGCTCCTCCATGCACAACTATGTTGATATTTCTTCCATCATCCCTGGCTTCTGCAGAAATCCACTGAACATTTGATTGTTCTAGTTCCTTTTTTCTTGAATATTACCCAAAAGTGTTGGGCATTCCTCTATATCATGGTATGATGCGTGAGAGTGCATACATGTCGCAGGTGGAAGTGGACATTCCCTTTCATAATGTCCTAGATGTTGGCAGTTGTGGCACACTATTGGACCTCTACCTCTTCAAAATCCTCCTCTACCTCATCCTCCACCTATGTATCTACCTTGATCTACTCATGTTGTGTTGTACTGGGGCACTTGATTATACTACACAGGGTTATATTGTGGTTGCGCAGTGTTATACTGCAGCTGCTTAGTGTTGTACTTCTGTTGCACAGTGTTGTACTGTTGTTGCGCATTATTATATGGAGGTATTACCTGGTTGAACTATGGTGCAGTTTTCCCTTTCATCATCTCTTCTTGCACCCTATAAGTATCTAAATTTATTTCCTTCATCATGTCCATTGTCCTACAATCTTTGTCATCATAACCCATTGATATGAAAAAATTGCAGTATGAATTCTTGGGTATTGTCTGGTACTTCTGCATCATTGTACAATTATATGGGTCATGTCGATGTGTTTTACAGATCTTGCACCATGTTACTCCTGTTGAAAATGGGTTTGGTAACCATGTTTCCATATACTACACAAAATTTGGGCACACATTCTTGTGTTGTCCTTCTATCCTGCATGTAGTACACCAAACAATTTCTCTTTTCTCTTTTCTCTATTCTGATTCAGTTGATATGTGAGGTTCTTTAGATCCTCCTTTATCTCTTATATTGTTGGGTATGTCTTATAATATTGGTTCTCTTAGAGTTGTAAGGCTGCCTATAGAGCCTCTGCCTGAGTTTGAAACTTATGTTGCCTCAAAGGGTATTTCAGATGTGGTAGCAGTGAATTCAAAAAGAGATGTATATGTTGCATGTCAGTCATGACATACTTCAACTTACCGTTCAATCCTTTGAACCTATGATCAATATCCTAAACAGACTCACCTGGTTTCTATCTGATTTCAATCATCTCATTCATGTACTGATCTTTTGAACTAGTCTTCTGAAATTCATTTATCAACAACTTCTTCACATCTGCAATAGTTTGTGTTGTTCTTGGTGGATTGTTTACATCTAGACTCATGTACCAATCCAACGCACAATGGCTAACTGCACAATTTTTGTATCCTCATATGTGATCTTCTTTTCTTCCCATATATTCTCGCAGATGAACAAGTTCTTTTCAGGATCCTTCGATGCCTCTCCCTTGAACTCTGGTAACCGAATGGTGGGATCATGTACTGCCATATTGAACTCTAATGACGTACTACCTCTACACGGTGTAGATATTTGACTACTACTTCCTAAAATGGATCCTCCACTTGCTACTCCTTGTTTAGATGTACTTCTTGTTGTCTTTCTTCCACTAAAATTCAGTTGTCTAAATGGTGTTGTTATTTCTGGTGTATTAGTCGTACATGGAGTTATGGGTTCCACACTGACACTGATATAGATAGGAGTGTTTCCTTCTTCTCCTACCCTTGGACCTATTTTATTTCTTTCATATGTCGCATGAAGGATTTCCTCAATATTATCCATATCTCGGAGATCATATACCTCTTCTTCATCACTTTCCAATCCCTCTCTATATGTTATGGATCTCTTCTTATTATTCATCTTATATTGGTAGGGTACTCCATTGCGTGTTTTTCCAGTTATTTCCATAATATTCTTGATCTAATATTCCTCCATCATGATTGGTTCCATGGCCTTCTCCTTCTTTCCCTTATCCATCTCTTCCTCCATTTCTCCACCTCTTGTCAGTGCTTCCCCCCTTCCCCCATGCACGTAGGCAAGTTTAGTTGTCTACTTTCATAGTCATCACACCTTTGTTATACAGTAAGATCTTGATTGAAGTATAGAGCGATATGATATACCTACCTCTATGTCCTCTTGCAAACTCTTTATTTGTTACGATGTAAGTATTTGTTGTATCTACTACAAATTATGTGATAAACCCTGAAACAATACTATCTAACCAAAAATCTATTGCGCGCGTGAATTTGTTGTTAACTTGTTGTAACTGCATGATCTCCACAGGATTCCACTCGATCTGTCTGATTCGATTTGTAGGGTGGTTTTATTTCATCCTCAATAGCCACTCCTACAACACATGTGGGAAATCACAGAAAAAGACCTCATGCAGGTCACTAAACATATACTTGTCTAGGTATTTGTGTGGTGTTAACTTAGGGTTTTTGTTATCTTTCTGTGCAAATTCAAGCTCCTTTGTTTTCAACCAACTTTCAATCTCTGTCTTCATTGGATTTCATGGTATGAACATTCCTTTTTATACCTTCATTCTCTTCACGATTATTTCACGGATCCCACTCACTCAATCCCTTGCAGTTCCAGCGAACAATGGAACCATTTGTTGGTTACTACTCTCTCTACCTACTCTTGGGTTGACCCAGGTTCATATATGAATAGGTTTCCATCAAATCCCTCTAAAATTATCATCCCTCCTGGTAAACCAGAAGGAAATGCAACACAAATAATGTACTACGCACTCTCACTCGAGATATTCCTATGGGTGACTGCAATGCTAAGGTGCTTGCAATATAGGAAAGAGTGGGAATCTTGGATTGCAATTCATATTCTTAGGCCTTGATCTAGATATTCTTTCTATTATTCTTATTATTCATTCATTTGTTAAGGTTATGTATTAATTCTAACAGATCCAACATATAACAGATCTCACCGACTTATCCATTCATCATCTAACTACTTACAGAAGGTAAACATGAAATCAATCACAACACATAACACGGGTGTTACCATGGTTTACCCCCTCCTAGGCTATGTCCACAAAGATTTGTCTTCTTATGCTCTTCTATTTAGATTTCTCTAATAGATGGTGTCGCATGCACTACAATCTTGATCATGCAGTTACAAAACCGGTTCCACAATCCTCTATGAGGCTGACTATATTGCACTAGGCTCTCAACCTACGATCGAACCCTCAATATCTAGCTACTTGACCCTCCTACAACTCAACAACTTACAAAAATGGTATCAGATCATACAGTAGTTCTCCTAGCCAATCAAAAGGTACTCTCTAACATTCTCCAACCCTAACCTAGACCTCCTAAGTACTTATTTATACTTATTTTTGTCTTATCATCCATTACAATCTCTTACAAAAACCCTAACCCTAATGTGGTTAGGTTTTCCTACATGTGTGCCTTGCATGCTTTCCTCCTTTTCATGCAGCTTTCCCTCGCACGTGTTTCTTTTCCTTCCAGCTATCTTTTTCTAATTTAAGATTTACTTTTGAAAATTGGATTCTTCCTCAAAATCGGCTTGCATCCAACACCTTTCCATGCTATTCATTTCCTTTCCATTCCATGCCTTTATTTTCCTTACCTTTCCATTCCATGGCTTGCATTTCCTTTTCTTCGATTGATTTTCCTTGCCTAGACTTGCCTTGTCTTTCCATGCTATGCTATGCCATGCCTTGCATTTCCATGAAATGAAATTCCATGCCTTGCCATGACATGCAATTTCATGCCTTTCCATGCCATGCCTTGCCTTACCATGCCATACCTTTCCTTTTCGGGCCTTGTCTTTTCTTTCCTTTCCTTTCCATGGCATTCCATCCCATACCTTGCATTTCCTTGGCATGCCATGCCTTTCCTTTCCATTCCATGACTTGTCTTTCCTTGTGTTGCATTTCCTTGTTTTGCATTGCCTTGTATTGCATTTCATTTCCTTACAATGACATGCCATGCCTTACCTTTCCATGCCATGCCATGCCTTGTTTTTAATTTCCTTGCATTGCATTTCCTTGCCTTGCAATACCATGTCATGCCATACCATTCCTTGCCTTTCCATGCCATGCCATGCCTTGTCTTGTCTTTCCATGAAATTCCTTTCCTTTCCTTTCCATGCCATGCCTTTCCTTTCCATCCCATGCCTCTCCTTTCCATGCCATGCCATCCCATGCCTTGCATTTCCTTATGTTGCATTGCTTTCCTTTCCTTACCTTTCCTTTCCTTGACTTCTCATGCCATGATATACCAAGCCTTTCCTTCCATACCATGCCATGCCATGCCTTGGATTTCATTTCCATTACATGTCTTTCCTTGACATTCCATACCTTGCATTGCTTTGCATTGCATTTCTTTGCCTTGATTTTCCTTTCCTTGTCTTCCCTTACCTTTTCATGTCATTCCATGTCATGCATTACCTTTCCATGTCATGCCTTGCCTTTCCTTTCCATTCCATTCCATGCTATGCCTTGCATCTACTTGCATCGCATTGTCTTGTCTTTCATTTCCTTGCCTTGCCTTGCCATGCCATGCAATTCCATGCCTTTCCTTTTCATTCCATGTCATCCCTTGCATTTCCTTGCATTGCATTTACTTTCCATACATTTCCTTTCCTTACCTTACCTTTCCATGCCATGCCATGCCTTTTGTTGGCCCTTGACCAAGTTTTGTGGAAACATTGGTTGTGTTTGACCATTTTTGGGACTTTGAGAGGCTGGTCGAAGACGAAGCGCCCAAGCGAAGCAGAGATCATCGGATATCACCCTTTTTGGAAGATTTTTGGGTTTTAGGGTTTATGTAACGGGTATGGTATATCATCCCATGGGTTTCCCATGTTTAGGCCCCTTTTGTAATATATAAAGAAGTAGTTAGACGATGTAAGAAAGAGACCTAGTAGGTCGATGCCTTAGTGCTAATGTTAGTTATGTGCAAGAAGATGTGTTAAGGCTTGTAGATCAAAGTGCAAGTGTTTTGTAAGTGCTTTGTGCACAAACTATGTAAAGGCTTTGTGCTTGTACCTAAATTGGGGAAGGAGAACCTGGCAAGGTGCGCGCAGATCTCCTGTCCTATGCAAAGTTGGATTTCTGGCTCTGTGGATGTAAGAAGATTGAAGGAGACTAATAAAGAAGAAGAAGAGTTGGTGGACGTAGCCCCACACTAGGGTGAACCACATATATCCTGTGTCGATGTTCTTTGTGCTATGTTGTTTATACTGTTTATGCATTTAATTACTTAAATCCATTGATGCTCAAGTTCTTTATGTATGAAAAAATGCTAGATCTACTCTAATGTTGTGTGCTAATGGTCAGATATGCTTAAATATTGAGTAATATTGCGTTGTTATGTAACAAGGGTTTAACCTACGATGTGAGTAACGGTTAAAAGACTAATGAATATTAATTTCTAAGTGCTTTGTTAAGTGTTGTGATCACATATTTGTGACCCAGCTAGGTTGTAGACACTTGAGTCCTACAAAACCCCCCTGCCTCTACCTCGGGTGAGACTTCATCTACTTCGCAGGTGTTTCCAAAAGGGATGGTAGTTAGGGTTTTGTTGGTGTGTTGTTGAAGCGTTGAACCCTGGGTCTTCCCCTGTGTCAACAAATGGTTCCATTGCCAGGAACTGAAAATGTGATTGCTGGGAACTGAAGAAAAGCGAAAGATTTGTGTGTAGATCTATTGTTGTAGTCCATAGTATTCTACTTGACTTTTGAAGCTTTGTGCTAAGAGAAGGAAGATCAATCTGAAGAAAGAGGTAACATATTAAAGCTTTGTGCTCTGATAAAGGTAAGATAAGTGGAAATGTTTTCTTCGAAAGTATGGATCTAGGTATGTTTGATAGATTTGGTCCTAGTCTCAAAAGTAGGGAACCGTTAGAAGAAACAAGATTTGATAGAAATAGTGAAAGATATGTTATTCCTATGCATAGAAAGAATTTTTGGACTGACAAGTGGATGCAGGACCCTAGAAATAATTTTTGCATATTGCAGGTCCATCACTGTGATCCCAGTGCGCAGTACAAGAAAGGTTGGAGATCGTTTAAGAGAAAGATAGGATTAACACTTTGTTATAGTTACAGAAGACTGGGACATCTTGCTAAAGAATTGCCTGGTAGAGGTCCCATTTGTATTTGTTATAAAGCTATTGATCATGAGGTTTTGGATTTCCCTAGAATGATTGATAAAGTTGAGAATGTGAAATTGAGACAAGCAAACCATGAAGAAGGTCAAGAAACTAAGGATATGTTAGAGAATCAGACAAAATCAGAGACTATGTTATTAAATTTGAAAGAAACATTGAATGATCATAGACATCAGTTTACCAGAGATCTTAAAAGAAAATAAGTCCCTAGAAGAAAGAATAGGAGACTTCGACATAAACAGTGTCTTGGATGAAGAAACACATGTGAACATTATGCCAGAAAGTACTTGAGAAATTTTGGGAAAGCCTATTATGATTCCTTCATTAGGAGGGATAGGCTTCTTTAAAGGAAAGATGATAACTCTATGTGGAATACTTACTCATGTACGTATGATTTCCCATGCAACATCGACTGAAGAATAATTTGAGGTCATTAATTTTGTTGAGAACAACACTCCTTTTTCACTTTTGTTAGGAAATACCTAGATTGAGAAAGATCATATCTAAAGGAAAGAAGAAGAGGAAGCCATAGAACAGAAAAAGAAAGAATTAAGGGACTTCATAGCCAAGAAAATAGTGCAACTAATAGAAGAACAAGAGGACAAGTTGAAGCAATTGAGAGCCAGAGACTTAGCTATCGAAGTTGAAAGAACAAAAGAAGGATTAAAGAACCCATCCATGAAGGAGAAAAGAGAACCTACCGCAGAAGTAGTAAGAGAAGAGATATTGCATGTGAAACTTTTGAGAGAACATCAGAAGTGTGAAGTTACTATGCTAAGAGAAGATAAGAGTACGAATGGAAAGAGAAATCTAGAAAATCAGATCACAGGGAAGAAGTTTAGAAAGATCAGTAAGAAGAAAGCTAAGTTAGAAAGACTGTAGGAGGTTCCAGTAAAGACTTCGTAGGAAGTAGGCTTACAGAAATTGAACATCGTCAGAATAGCAGAATAGTGCAGAAGATAACTTTGACTTGGCGAAGCTATATGACCGTTGGAGGCATCTCAATCGTTAGAATGATGCTTCAGAACAGTTAGAAACGTATTTATTGCGGAAAACATCACCATGAGACTATTGAGACCGCGCCATAATGGATGGAATCGTATTGATTGAGAATATTTTATCCGTTGGAGGAACTCGTTATGACATTGTTTATTTAATCCGTTGAATGCCTCACTGGGGACACTTTTTCAAATTGTGACTATCCAAGCTAACAAGAGAATTGATTTCCATTGCGTTGTGCGTTTGACGAAGCCTACAACCAATGTTTCCACAAAAATTGGTCGAGGGCCAATAGGTCCCCAACACTCACCTATGACTCATCCCGAGTCACTCTGATCTGGGCAATACTACTTTGAGGGCCTCGATATTACTCGACTTGCTTCTTCACCAGAGTTTCCTGCTCGACAAACTCCTGAATGACTTGCTCAGTGAAAGGCCCTTCCAAGTGTTGTTCCACTGCTGTGACCACCTGTTCTAGCTGTGATCCTTGTCCCTCGATTACTTCAAAGAGGGTAAAGGCTTCGTCCTGCACCGACTGGAGTCACTGTGTCACTTCCATCACTCTGTTTTGGATAGCAGTTACCTCCTGCTGAACTATGCACTGCTCCTACAATCTCTTCATCTTCTCAACAGTCGTAAGTTGCTTCAGCTGCACTTGCACTGTCGATGCCTATTGTTTCACTTCCTAGAGTTGTGCCTCTAATATCCTCAGCTTCGGGTCTTCTTCAAGGTGATCATAAGTCTGTGCACTTTAGTTACTTAATTGCTTTCATTCTGAGGCTAAAGCAATGATTATTTCTACTACGATCCTGGCCATTTATTCCCTTTGATCTCGCACTTCTTGCGAAGTGCTCAGAACTGCTTGCAGTTCTAACTCTGCTACTCTTGCTTGAAGGTTCTAAATGGCTTCAGCGAGCTTCCCCACTTCTCTTTCAACTATCTCTTCTTCCATTTGGTTCAGGCCCAACACAGAGTGAAGTTCTCAAGATACTTCTTCTCTTACTCGAATCTGCTTCACGAGAAGATGTTCTTTTTCTTTCTAGGTATGCTCTCTGTCCTCTTCAAACTTCGCCCAGAGGTCAACTTTCTCTTGCTATGCAACCCAACGTTTCTCTAAGGATTCCTCCTTTGCTTGCTTCAAGGCCTCTGTGGCCTGCTCTTTTTCTTCCTGTACTCGACGAAGGCGAGCTTCTGTAGCATTTGTTATCCTTCACAGTTGGGTGGGATCATCCCCCAAATCTACAGCTTCTGATGATGACGGCGCAGTAGACACTACGCGGATCGAATAGAGAGCTTGTTGTACCCCCTTTAGCTTTGCCTCGATTTTGTCATACATTGTCTCCTTATTTGCTTCATTTTGCTGCAAAATATCCTCTGAAGCATCTTCTACAGCTGCGATGATGAGGTCAATATCATCCACTGTGAGTACATTCTGTGACTAAGGCTTATTGGCTCGTGACTTCTTTTGCACTGAGGATTTCTTTGGAGAAACCTTCCTTTTCTTTGGTTTCTCAGCCTCTGTAAGGGGATCCTTAGGCAGTGTCACTTCGCCCTTTTTCTACTCATCTTCCCCTTACACCTCTTGGTTTACTTCGTCACCTCCTCCTCCTCCAAGTGAGTCAGGCACAGTTTCCTCTGATGCGTTGTTTATCTCCTAAACTTCTTCCTTATTTTTCTTTTTCTTAGTGCTACTCAGTCCATCACACTCAATCCTAGTGACCATAGGACTTTCGATGAGGTCGGGGTTAGAGAATTCTACATCTCCAACTGGTACAAGGAATTTTGTAGGCCATTTCTTAGTTATCTCCTCCATATCTTCCTCAGTCAATTTATAGTAAGACTGCAGGTCCTCCTTTTTTTCATCCCCACGCACAGTAATGTATATGAAGTGGCAGTCTGCATGGAAATTCGTGAGTGACCTGAACATATGGAGTGTATTCAACGTCATTCAGGGGAATGACTCAATGTCTTGCCTGAGTTGTAAGTCGTAAGTTTGGAAGACAACATTCGACTGTCACTGCTTCGCCATATCACTTGAATACCACAAGGTGGTGAACCTCGCAGCCAATGGTTCAGATGGCTCGACTTCAGGGAATGTCGCTCCCTCTGGCATCTCCCAAGAAAAAAATTCTATGAGTATGAGAAACTAGCTAAAGGGGAATTCATAACCTTGGTCCTGTGCTTCGCGATGGTCCTTCTCCAACTCGTTGATGAGGTAGCTCGCCTAGTTCATTTGTAGACCTTCAATGCACTTCCCTGCAAGGTCAATGATAAACTCTGTGACTTGCGTTGGTTTTTTCTTCTTGGCGAGCTTACCAACGATCAACTGGCAAGCTAGATGCACTGCGCCATCTTGTATGGAGGCTACCTTGTAGCCCCGCTTCCCCTTCACCACATCGTCGTAGGTTTCCTTTATACTCTATGCCAGGGAGTGATCTGCAACCTTCCTTGGATAAAAATGGTGAGGGTCTGGTCCCTGCACACTCAATCCAGTCACACATCTATCCAACTAGAGATAACCTCCATGGTAGCACGACAAGAGGAGTTTAACGCATGCGTTAACCTCCTGATGTCTTTCGAAGTGGGTTATCTTCATAACGTTAAGGATGATGGACCTCGTAATCTCCTTGATCCATGGCTGGGGGAATATCTTCAGCTTCTTCCCTGACGTATTTTTCAAGTACCTATGTGGTGCAAGAATTACATAATTCTTTCTATCTCCCAGGTTAAAGTCATTGATCTTAAGATCAGATATCAGTCCTAGCTACGATCCTACTATGCATATCCCCTTCGGGAGGTACACAGTGATGAGTGTGTATTCGAAATATCTCGAGACGATGTCATGACTAACCATGCTAGCTAGAGGTAGGATGTAGTTGGGAAAGACTGATGGGAAAAGCTTCGCATTCGCCAGGTCATCGTGGTGCTTTCTTCTCTTCTCCATCGCGGTTCAGGATGGCCCAGATCGAATGGATCGACATGTAGTCAAGGGAGATGCTTGAAATATGGTTGTCGACGAGGCCTATACTCCTATGGACATGACCTTCTCATCCATAAGGTCTATCAAAATCTCTTCCACAAACTTCTCTGCTACGCTACGTTTGCTCGACATACACGATCGCGGTCAATTATCTCGAGTAGGCGAACGAGTGCTCAAGGTATGAAATGGGTGGCAAGGTCTCAAATGCTCATTGCGATAGCAATCAATTCTCTTGTTAGCTCGAATAGTCACAATTTGTAAAAGTGTCCCTGGTGAGGCATTCGACATATTAAACAAACAATGTTGCAATGGGTTCCTCCAACGTATCAAAAATCCTCAATCAATACGATTACATCTGTTATGGCATGGTCTCAATAATATCATGGAGATATTTTCCACAATAATTGTGTTTCTAATCATTCAGGAGTGTCATTCTAATGGTCAGGATGCCTCCAATGGTCATATAGCTTCGCCAAGTCCAATTTTTCTTCTGCGTCATTCTGCTATTCTGGCAATGTTCAATTTTTGCAAGCCTTCTTCCTGCGAAGTCTTTACTGGAACCTCCTGCAGTCTTTCTAACTTAGCATTCTTATTACTGAGATTTCTGACCTTTTTCCCTATGATCTGAGTTTCTAGATTCCTCTTTCCATTCGTACTCTTATCTTCTCTTAGCATAGTAACTTTACACTGCTTATGTTCTCTCAAAAGTTTCGCATGCAATATCTCTTCTCTTACTACTTCTAGGGTAGGTTCTCTTTTCTCCTTCATGGATAGGTTCTTTAAGCCTTCTTGTGTTCTTTCAACTTTGATAGCTAAGTCTCTAGCCCTCAGTTGCTTCGACTTATCCTCTTTTTCTTCTATTAGTCGCGTTATTTTCTTGGCTATGAAGTCCCTTAATTCTTTCTTTTTTTGTTCTATGGCTTCCTCTTCCTCTTTCCTTCAGATATGATCTTTCTCAATCCGAGTATTTCCTAACAAAAGTGAAAAAGGAGCATTTTTCTAAACAAACTTAATGACCTCAAAGTCTTCCTCAGTCGATGTTCCATGAACAATCATAGGTACATGAGTAATTATTCCACATAGGATTATCATCTTTCCTTTAAACAAGCCTATACCTCCTAATGAAGGAATCATAGAAGGATTTCCCAAAATTTCCCAAGTACTTTCTAGCATAATGTTCACCTATGTTTCTTCATCCAAGACACAACCTATGTCAAATTCTCCTATTCTTGTTTCTATGCACTGCTTTTATTTTAAGATCTCTGGTAAACTGATGTGTATATGATCATTCAATGTTTCTTTCAGCTTTAATCACATAGTCTCTGATTTTTTCTGATTCTCTAACATATCCTTAGTTTCTTGACCTTCTTCATGGTTTTCTTGTCTCAAGTTCATCTTCTCAACATTATCAATCATTCTAGGGCAATCCAAAACCTCATGATCAATATCTTTACAACAAAGAAAAATGGGACCTCTACCAGGGCATTCTTTAGCAAGATGTCTCGATATTCTACAACTATAACAAAGTGTTAAACCTCTCTTTCTCTTAAACCATTGTAATGATCCCAAGCCAAATTCTTTCTTGGAATCACTAACTACTACTAATTTATTGAGTTATTAAGTGCATACAAGATTCACCAACACATGGAGATCACAATATATTCAAG